>JAODAL010010431.1:0-105231 GCA_025379985.1 Phyllomedusa bahiana | reverse complement strand
GCAGTTTTCATCTGTTGCCCTTTAAGCGGGGGACTTGAAAATTCTGAGGAGGTGACCCATAAAGAATAGTCTGTAGGTGAAGGGCAATGAGTAGGAAAAAATGGCGCCATCAAATCAGCCCCATTTTGCCCCTTTGACCAACTGATGTGCCCTGCTGCTCCCTCTCCCTACTGGTGGCGGGAACCCATGGCAGGGGGGATGTCCTATCACCTGCCCACCTCCAAGTGAATGAGTGACCACATGACTGAAGGTCACATCAAGTCCTTCTAAGCAGAAACTGCCCATTCTAGGGGCTTCCTGCCACCATTTATAAAGGGGACGCCTTATTGTCTTCCTATAGGGCACATGGACTGAAGTGTCATTGCCTCCTTACCCCAAAATGCAACCTCTGCTTCATCCACTTCTTCCCATACCCCGGCCCAGGAGCTCCTTTGGGGGTTAAATCTTTTGCCCCAGGTGTCTGCTCAGTTAGTATCATAAATAGCTTGGTAAATGGTTTGGATATGACCCAAACATGCGGGAAGATTAATGAGCCTCGCTGTAATGCTCTGCTCCTGTCAGAGGGAAAACTGATGGATTAACAGACGGACTCTCCCACGTGTCCCAACGGGAACAAGAATACTGTATGTACAATATGTGCAGCCTGGGAAGAGCATTGGGGGTTACATACAGATGTAGCAGAGCTGAGTGTGCTCTTGTGGCTGAGCTGAGGCAGGGAGATTACCTGCTGTTATGTAGGAGACCACAATGTGGTATAATGGAGCATCGTGCCAAAAAGAAAACTCAGCTCAGCTACATCTGTACATAACGGGCGACATGTCCCATTTGGGCTGCACCATTATTTTGGTGTATTTTGCGCCAAAAACTGTTGACGCCCTCTTCTCTATATACTGTATATGAACTGTTATACACCAAAACTGAGCACATTACACACCAGGCACGACACATGTGAATGCGTCTAGGTGCATCAAAACTGCTTGCAATGATACGCTATGTGCCTACATTATGCAATGCATCTAGATTAGGCGCATCAATGATACTATGCAAAGTGGACCAGATGCCAGATTTCTGACAGGCTCATTCATTCAGGCGCACTATACACCTTAAAACTGGCATGGTGGCGCCTCTTTCCTGACATGTCGCCCAAAGTGATGACAAAACCCATGTATAAGCATGGCACCTTATATACAAGGCACACTATAAATGACCTTTACTCATAGCATATAGTAGGCAGCGGCTTGTTGGCATGGCAGGTAGCAGGGCTGCATTTGTTATTTGGTTTCCTATGTTATCATGGACTGAGTTAGTTGAGATGAATTTGTCATTTGGTTCCTATAATCTCTTTTTTAAAAGAGGTAGAACAAAGCTTTTATTTGTCATTACTGCAAAAAGCCCAAATGTTCTTTCCCCCTTTTGTAAATTTTGTTGAAAAATTAGGTTCTTTTCGGGTTATCTTGTAGTTTAAATGAAAAGGGTAAAAAATTTCTATTTAGGTTTGCCTAAATCCAAAAATTAATTTTACAATAAATTTCTAATCCCCCCTAAAACCAATCCAAAACCCTACACCTATTTTAAAAACAAATTTTAAACTTAAAACCCCAACACAATTTAACCCTAACCCCGGACCCCAAAAACCCTACCCTTTAAACCCCACACCCAAAACCTCCCCCCCTTTTTTTCCCTACCCTTAAAAAAAAAACCCCCCGATTTTTAACCATACCCCTGCCATTAACTTTTTGGGCCTACCCCCAACTCTAACCCTAAAAAACCCCCCCTATCCAAACTTAATCCCAAAAACCTTTTTCCTACCCCCAATTAAAAACCAAACCCCTTTCCCCTTCCCCCAAAAATCCTCCCAAACCCCAAACTCAAAATTTTTAACCCCCTCTCAAACCCAAAAACTCAAACCCAACCCCATCCCCTCCCCCAAACCTAACCCAAACCCCTTTTCCTACCCCAACTCTAACCCTAACCCTCACCTACCCCAACTCAAAACCCTTTTTCCTCCCCCAACTCACCCTAAACCCTTTTCCCTACCCAACTCTATCCCAAAACCCTTCCCTACCCAACTCAAAAACCAACCCTCTCCTCCCCCAAAACTCAAAACCCTAACCCCCCCTTTCCCCCAAAATTTAATCCAAACCCCCCAACCTCCCCCCAACTCAAACCCCAAACCCCTTTCCAAAACCCCCCAACCCCTAACCCAAAACCCTCCCCTACCCCAAACTCAAACCCCAAACCCATTCCTCCCCCAAAACTCAAACCCAAACCCCTCTCCTACCCCAACTCTAACTCTAATCCTCTTCTACCCTAACCCTCTTCAAACCCAAACCCTCCCCTTTCCCAAAAACCCAAAATATACCCAAGCCTACCCCCCCCCTCTTCTCCCCCTAACCCTAAAAACTCCCCTAAGCCTAGCCCCAAACCCCTTCCTCAAACCCCTAACCCTAAACATTTCCCCCAAAAGCCTACCCCTTTAATTTTTAAACCCTAACCCCCCAAAACCTTTTCCCAAAGAAAAAGCCCTAACCCTCTTCCCCCTAACCCCAAAACACAAACCCCAAGCCTAGCCCAAAACCCTCTTCACCCAAAACCCTTTAAAAAACCTACCCCAACCCCAAAACCCCCCAAACCCCTCTTCTACCAAAACCCAAACCCCCCAAGCCTAGCCCAAACCCCTCCTTCCCAACCCCACCCCAAAAAACCCCCCCAAAAAAAAAAACCTACCCAAACCCACCCCTTACCCTAACCCAAAACACTCCCCCAACCCTTTCCCCTAACCCTTTTTCAAACCCAAAAACCCTAAAAAACACCCCAAAACCCTACCCCAAAAACCCTTTCAAACCCAACCCCCCTTAACACCCCCCAACCTAGCCCTAACCCTCTTCAAAACCCAAACCCCCTTAACATACCCAAAAACCTAGAAAAACCCCTCATCTACCCTAACCCTAAACCTACCCCAACCCCAAGCCCAAACCCTTCTTCAAAACCCCAAAAACCCCCTTAAAAACTACCCAAAACCTAGCCAAAAACCCCTTTTTAACCCTAAACCCCTAAAACACAACCCAAAACCCTTTCCCCAAACCCCTCTTCCCCCCCAAAACCCAAACCCACTCCCCCAAAGAAAGCCCCAAACCCTCTTCACCCTAACCCTAACACCCCCCAACCCCACCCTAACCCTCTTCTCCCAAAAAATACCCCAAGCCTACCCCTAACCCTCTTCTCCCCAACACTACCCCAACCCTTTAGCCCAAAACCCCCCCTCTTTACCCTAAAAACAAACCCCCAACCCCTGCCCAAACCCCCCTTTTTCCTTCCCCCAAACATACCCCAACCCTACCCCAAAACCCCTCTTTATACCCTAAAAAATTTCCCCAAGCCTGCCCTAACCCTCTTTTTCCCAAACCCCAAACCCAACTACCCCAAGCCTAGCCATAACCCTCTTCTACCCTAACAACAACCCCAAGCCTACCCAACCCCTCTTTCCCCTAAAAACAAAACCCCCAAAAACCCTTTAGCCCTAACCCTTTCTTCCCAAACCCACAAAACCCAAACCTACCCCTAACCCTCTTCAAACCTTAAAAACCCCCCAAAGCCTACCCCAACCCTCCCCTTTGAAAAAAAAACAATTAAACATCTTAACCCCCACCTTAACCCAAAAATCTAACCATAAATTAAAAGGAAAGGGTTTAAATTTTGGGGTTAAATTTTTCCAACAAAATTTCCCCTTGAAAAACCCCACCCCCAAATTTTATCTTTTAATTCAACCCTCCGCTTCTTTAATTCACGAAAAAGGTCTCTATTAAATTGGGGCCCCCTCCCCCAAAAAACCCCCTTTATATAAAAACTACCCATTAAAATTGTATTGACCAAATTAGAAATCAATGATTTTCCCGTACTTTTTTTTTTAATTAAACCCGGTTTTTAAACAAACATTTTTTTTCCTTTTCTTCCTTGAAATAAGAAGACTTTTATACCCAGTCTTTTGAAAAGCTGACACATTCAAAAAAACAGGTTTTATACCCTTTAAAGGGTCGTCTCACTACAAGGTCACTGATTTTTAGTTAAAGATCTTTCAAAAAAACAAATTTTTACAAATTTGTCCCTTTAAAAGTGTCCCACCCTTTGCTTGATATCCCCCCCTTTTATGGGTTGCATCAGCTCCCCCGGTCCTAAAGCTACAACCTGTTTGATCTCTCCTGATAGCTGCCACCTGTTGCATAGCTACAGCCTGTTCAAATCTCCCGATGGCTGCCACACGGTTGCTATGTACAGACCTGTTTTTTATTATCCCAATAGGCTGCCCGCGCTGGTTGCTTAGCTACAGCCGTTCAACCCCTCCTGATAGGCTGCCAGCCTGGTTGCTAAGCTACAGACCTGTTTGATCTATCCTGATAGGCTCCGACGGTTGTATAGCTAAAGACCTGTTTTAACCCTCCTTTAGGTGCCCGCACTGGTTTCATAGCTACAGAAACCGTTTGCTATCCTATAGGCTGCCACGTGTTGCTATCTTTAGACCTGTTTGATCTATTGATAAAAATCCCTGCACTGGGTTTCTATAGCCCCCAGTTTTTTGATCTCTCCTGATAGGCTTTAAGCTTGGTTTTTTATGCTACAGACCTGGCTTCTACTGCAGCCTAGTAGAAGCCAGTTAACACACCCCTGAATTCAAAGTGAAACCAAGAAAACAGGACTGAGGTGAGATGAATCAATGTAGGGAGACAACCCCTTTAAAGTCCAGGATTTTTCTCCATATGTGGTAGCAAGGAGCAGCTAGGAAAACCGGCTGCGCCGCACACTAGTGCAACGTTTTGAGGGAAAAGGACACGTCCCTTTGTCAAGGGGGCGTGCTTTTTGTCAAGGGGGCGTGCTCTTTGTCAATGGGGTGTGTTCTTTGTCAAGGGGGCGTGTTCTTTGTCAAGGGGGCATGTTCTTTGTCAAGGGGGTGTTTTCTTTGTCAAGGGGGCGTGTTTTAAAGAAATTTTTGTATAATACACGGTTTTACGTAATAAAATGTACTAAAAGGCATTGATGTTAATATTGGTCTCTATACACATACATATGGACAATTCCACCACCATTGGCTTCAGGTCAATCTAATTCAAACCCTTGACATTTGGGTCACCCCTATCCAAAGCGCAGCGCTGCTCCTTGGGAAAACGTAGTCCTGCTACATCTGTATTTTCTGTGTTGTAGCTCAACCCTTGGTGTGATTTACATAGGACTGCTAGTGATCCTACATGCTTGACCCAGTATGTTGACAAAATGGCTAATTCATTGAAGCCACAGGTTCTATTCACATCTATGGGGTTAACTCCATGTTTGCCTTAGTCAGTGCATACATATACATAATGCTGTGTAATTATCTCGCCTTCGCAGCCCCAGGAGGAGGCTGTAATGAGTGTAAACAGTGTAGAAAATAAGTGGTAAAAACACGGGGACAGCACTGAATGGCGGCCGTCCCTTCGTTCCCGCCACGAGCCGCCCGCACCCTTGCTCTGATTGGCGTCTTTTGATTTAATTAAGAGTAAAGAAGACAATGTGAGCGAGAATTCACTGTGGATTTTAGTTCTTTCTTTTTTTTTTTTTTTCCTTTTTTTTTTAAATTCGTTTGACAAGCAGATTGCAACAAACAAGGCATTTGGAATCTGTAATGGTCCCAGAAGCCTCATCAATATGCAATGTATATTTCCCCTGGAACTTCCAGCGCAGACATTTTGCATGCAATTAAAACAAGTAAGCCGGGCTGTATCGCTCTCAGCGCTTTCCTCGTGTCTACGTGAAGATGTGTGAAAGGTGCGGCGCCTTCCTGGCCTGACATTTCATGCAGTGTTAATGCCTCTCGGTATAGACGCTAACCTTTCGGTTCTGGGGGAGCTTGTCGCACAGCGTTACACACCGCGGGAGGGTTCGGGGCGGCATCACCTTTGTAGCCCTCCCTGTAAAATAACACCTTGCAATGTGAGAAAGGCTAAACTCATTTTATGTGATACGGGATGTACTTCATGATGGCAGTTTATTAAATGAACGAGTGAGGGATGAAGGCAAAGCATTAGTCTACTGAAAGCAGGACAACGTCTGGGCTCTACTGAGCAAAGGAAGCATCTCCTGTCCTACGCTGACACAGCCTTAATCCCACCTAACCTGGGGCGTAGCTATAGGGGGTGCAGAGGTAACAGTCGCTATCGGGCCTGCAGCCTGAGTGGGCCCCAAAATCTCTGCTACAGCATTGTCAATGGCACATGGTAACTGAGGGGCCCAGGAGCTTCAAGTTATACCTCTGCACCTAACCTAACTGGGCCCCTGAGCATTGTAGACCTGGAGCTGTTTTTTAACTGCATATATATCCTCAGAAGAGGTGAAAAGCAAAGGGTAATGAATAGAAAGCTTAAACAGACATATACAGTAGCTATAGGATGGGCCCCTTAAATAAACTCCACTGGTGGGCCCAGGAACAGCTCAACTGATGGGCCCCAGAGTCAACTCCACCTGTAAGCACTAAGCAGTCCGACACTGACTAACTCTACCCTATCCTGCCCTAAAACTACCCCAACCCTAACCGAATCCTAACCTTAATCTTATTCTACCCTAACACTACGATTACCATTTCTTAATTCTGCCAAACCTAACTTCTACGCCTAACCATAACCCTACTCCATCCTACCTTTACTCTACCCTTCCTGCGCTACCCAATCCTACCTAAATCCTAACCCTAATACTAGCCTACTCTAACACTACCCAATATCTAACGACACTATAATCCTACCACCAATCCTACCCTAACTCTATCACTAGCAGTACCCATACACTATCCCTAACACTACCCTATTTTACCCTAACTTTAACCCTAAACCTTCCCAAACATTAGCCAAATCCTTACCCCACCCCATCCCTAACCCTACCCTTATCCTTTCATTAATCATAACCCTACCCCATCCTACCTTAATTCTATCTAACCTAGCTATTACACTAGCTCAACCGAACCCGACCCTAATCTTACTACTAGCCCTAACCTATCCTACCATACACTAACCTAGCACTAACTCAACACTATTACACAACCACAACCCTAACCCTATCCAAATCCTAACCCATACCCCATTCCTAACCCTACCCTAATCCTGCCACTAACCATAACCCTACCCAGTTAGGGTAGAAATGTCCATTGGTACAGTACGCGGGCGGCATGGTAAGATAGGGCGCAAGCCCACTTTGGAGATGGTGAATTTGCCTGAGGAATGTTGTTTATAGGAATGCAGCAGCGGCATCAGTGGATATTTTCATTATGCATGCAGGAGAGTAAAAAGGGGGAATGGGTATTGTTGAATTTCTGGTGGCCAATTGGTGAGCACCGGAATAGGGTGTGTACCTAAGATCCTATAAAAGGAAATGAACTAGACCACATGGGACCGGGCCTCTGTCCCCTGATGAAGCCAGTTTACCTGGTGAAACTTGT
Organism: Phyllomedusa bahiana; assembly: GCA_025379985.1. Taxonomy (NCBI): domain Eukaryota; kingdom Metazoa; phylum Chordata; class Amphibia; order Anura; family Hylidae; genus Phyllomedusa; species Phyllomedusa bahiana. The sequence continues at coordinate 97,775 of JAODAL010010431.1, read as the reverse complement.
TGGGGAGGTCAGGCATGACATTTTAATTTGTGATTTCCTACCTCTTTCTAATGTGTTACCCGCTGCAGAGGGTCTCACAAGGAAACCCTATACATCTCATGCCCATTAGATTAGGGATGACTGCCCAAGTAAGATGTTTTGGATTCCTTTTTGGAGGTAGCAAAATCACTGTATATATACGGTTTCCCTGCTAATAGGTGGTGTTCCACCAGACTTGATAATAGAAAAGGAGTTATTCCTTCACAATTAGAAAGGGACAAATTGAGAGGTTAGGAATCAGGTTTTTAAATAGTGTGTATCGAGATTTAGCGTTATACATAATAAAAGTTACGTTTTGTGCTTTATAGATTGAGAACTGATAGAGTTTAAGTTTGCCTATGTCAAAATAGTAAATATAACTCTGAACCTAGCACTAACTCAACACTATTTCTAACACTACACTATCTGACCCTAACTTCAACCCTATGACTACCACAACCCTAACCCTATCCAAATCCTAACCCTTACCCCATTCCTAACCCTACCCTAATCCTGCCACTAACCATAACCCTACCCTAATTCTATCTAACCTAGTTCTTACACTATCCCAACCCGAACCCTACCCTAATCCTAGCACTAACTCTATCCTAACTCTAAACCTAGCACCACCTCATCACTATCTCTAACCCTATACTAACCTACCCTAACTTTAACCCTAAGACCACCCCAACCCTAGCCTTATTCCAGTTCTAATCCTTACCCCATCCCTTTCCCTACCCTAATCCTGCCACTAACCATAACCATACCCTAAGAGTACCCCAACCCTAACCCAAATTTCAAAATTGAGTTATTTTTGGAGCAAAAGTCTCTTTGATCAGTTCATGACTAGATGGATGAGCCAAATGTCTCCTGAAACATGTCACCATTTTGGATTTAGTTTTTAGAACAAGCATTGAAGTCACGGAGATGTTTCCTCTATCACTATTGCAGTCATTGTCCTGTTTCAAGAATAGATATACTAAAAAGGCAAACCTTTGGTGCCCTTGGGATGAGGATGCCAAGCCCTGGTTGGTCTCATCTACTTTTCTATTCAGAATTGAGGAAAGGCTCCCTTCTATAGAGCAACAGAGTTGTTAGCAAAGAAGTTGGTTGGGAACTATCTCCAGTGTCATGGAAAAGGGGAATGGGCGAATACACCAGGCCCAGCAGATATCTGGTTATGATGGGTAATGGCTATAGTAAGTGCCCTATTTTTCTGTATGTTTAGTTGGAAAGTCAAAAATTATCCTGTCGCACTCATCTTGACAAAGATGCAGAGGCTTGACTTCCGAGACCTCGCAAACATTATAGTGGGTCCATTTTATGGACTAAAGAAGATGCATTTTGGGTACAAAGCCCCCCATTAAACCATTGATTATGGAAGAATGTATGTTCATGTATGTTGTTCTAAGGGTTCCCCTAAATGCAACTCATCAGAAGGTAGCATTGATGGAGTCTGTGGGCTGTGCCCCCCTACTGATGCTAAAGGAAAGGAGCTTTCCTCTGGGCCCAGATTTCCATATCAACCAAAATGTTTTACCTAAAGCTGTGCTGAGGGCCCTTTAGTTCTAGCTCCAGATGCCCACCAATGCCAATGATGGACTGGAGTGCCTATAGCCCACCCATGGAGTTTATTCCCAGGGCACATTATTATTGTTGATTCTGGGGGTCCAGTTACCGAACTTGCCTCTAAATGTTTGCCTCTTTCACTCTGCTTTTCTGCCTCTCTCAAGCAAGTTCAGGTTTGGTAAGCTCAGGAACACTGGGGGTTTCCCCTGTTCCCCCTGTGGGCCAGTTCAAGCCTGACCAATGCTATGTTCTAAATCTGGTCACATGATGGACATCTCAGAAGGTAATCAATTGCTTGTGACACCTCTTTATTTGCCAAATCAGAAGGCCATAGCAAAGAACATCTTTCACTCCAACAGACCTGATATATCATGCACTACATTGAGGCAACTCATACGAAATGTAATACTACATATCCCCAGTAGCAGTATGGACAGACATTTTTAAGACAGCCATATTGTACGCCTTAAAAAACTGTTGGCTGACTGCTCATTTAGTCAAAAGCTATTACCCTCAACCCCCCACTTAGACTCATGCTCATCGAACTATGCATGTGTTTTCAATGGGTACATGGGGAGCTCACTCCAAACACCAATGGCCGCAGCTGATCTCCCTGGAGAACAATAGGATTAGATGTTGAAATACAACATAACCGATCATTTTCTTTGACATCAACTATTGGGAAGAGTGTACACACTGCCATATACATGAGATAGGTGACCAGCTGAATCAGGAGGTTCTGCTGACTTTGCTCTTATGTTTATGGGCTCCTTACCCATATGCTGACTTTGTTCCAATGTAAATTGGCTACTAACTCCCAAGGAGGTTATGCTAACTTTGCTCCCATGTGAGTGGGCTCCTAGCCCCTCAGAAGGTTCTTCTGACTTTGTTCCCAAGTGAATGGGCTCCTAATCACTTAACAAGTTTGTGTTGACTTTGCGATCCATGTGAATGGGACCCTACCCAACAGGAGGCTCTTTTGACTTTGCTACCATGTGAATGAGCCCCTCGCCCCTCAGGAGTTTCCGCTGACTTTGCTTCCATGTGAGTGGGTTCCTAATCCCTCACAAGGTTCTGCCTACTGTACTTTGCTCCGATGTGAATGAACCCTTGACCCCTCAGGAGGCTCTTCTGACTTTGCTACCATGTGAATGACCTCCTCAGGAGTTTCTGTTGACTTTGCTGCCATGTGAATGGACCCTTAACCCCTAAGGAGGCTCTTCTGACTTTGCTACCATGTGAATGGACCCTCAGCCCCTCAGGAGTTTCTGCTGACCTTGCTCCCATGTTAATGGGCTTCAATCCCCCAGGAGGTTCTGTTAACTTTGCTCCCATGTGATGGAACCTCTAACCCCTAAGGAGGCTCTTCTGACTTTGCTACCATGTGAATGGACCCTTAACCCCTAAGGAGGCTCTTCTGACTTTGCTACCATGTGAATGGGCTTTAATCCCCCAGGAGGTTCTGTTAACTTTGCTCCCATGTGAATGGACCTCTAACCCCACTGAAGGTTCTTCTGACTTTGCTTCTATGTGAATGGGCTCCTAACCCTTCTGAAGGTTCTACTAATTTTGCTCCCATGTGCATAAGCTCATGGATGGTTCTGATGACTTTACTCCCATGTGAATGGGCTCTTAACCCCTCAGAAGGTTCTTCTGACTTTACTCCTATACGATTGGGTTCCTAATCCATCAGAAGGTTCTTCTGACTTCGTTTCCCTGTGCATAAGCTCATAACCCATCAGTGGGTTCTGTTGACTTTGTTCCCTTGCAAATGAGCTCCTTACCCCTCAGGAGGTTCGGCTAACTTTGCTCCCATATGCATGAACTTATACAGTAACCCCTCAGGAAGTTCTGCTGACTTTCCTCCCTTGTGAATGGGCTCCTTAACCCTTAGGAGGTTCTGCTGATGTTGCTTTTAAATGAATGAACTCTTAACACCTGAATAGCTTATCACTGAGGATATCAAAAAAGTGTCCAACTACAAGTTAAAGGGTAATCTTGACAAGAAAACCTAATAAAAACTTTTAAGATCTGCAGAACTAGGAGCAAAGTAATGTTACGATTCTTGAGTTCAAGATTCCAAAAAAGAAAAGCTATTGCCTGGTTCTTTGTGTCTGGTGGACTTTCCCCTTTAAGCTCCCTCGGCCGCACTGAAGCTTGCTGAACACGGCTTTCTATGACACAACTTTTTTTTTCCAAGGAAAATGAAATACTAAGGGAATTAAAGACAAGCATTTAAATTCTGCCTTATTAGCAGATAAAGGTTATTGCATAAATTATTGTTCCATGGACACATTAAGACTTTTTCTAAAAAGCCAATATAGGAAACAGAAAATTTTTCATCCGTAGAAGGAGGGGGGAGGGGAGAAGGGGGAGTTTCAAACTAAATATAATTAGTCAAACATTGGCTCAGTGATAAATCATAAGGTGCTACATGGGAGTGTTGGCAGGAGAAGCCAATAAAACAATACAACATGGCTTTTGTTAACTTGCTGAGATATTGATTGATTCTTTAAATTCCGCAGCAAAATATTGGAATCACTGCTGCATGATTCAGACTTCATTGTATATTCACCTCCAGCCTACCTACTTTTATCTATTGCTGTCTGTGTTCTTGCTGATCTATACCTCAGTGCATGACTATAGCCATAGCACCTGTTACGGGGCCTGAGGTGCAAGAGCAATGTATCTTTTTGCAGTGTTGGATGCCCTGTGCTGTCCATATAGGAATACCCATAATACCAATCTCACAGTTCCAGCATTGTTAGACTACTTTGGAGTGCTCATGCTTGGGGTCCACCAGTGGAGGTGATTCTTGAGGCCCACTAGTGGACTTCATTCTTTAAAACCAACTGGGGAGGTAATTCTTAGGTTCTACCAATGGAGTTAATTCTTGAAACCCACCAGTAAAGTTGAGTCATGGGCCCCACCAATGAAGATGATTATTGATGCCACTAGTGGAGATGATTTTTTGGGGCCCACCAGTGGAGATGATTCTTGGGGCCACCAGGGGAGATGATTCTTGGGGCCCACCAGTGGAGTAATTCTTGGGGACCCACCAGTGGAAGTTGATTCTTGGGCCCACAGTGAGATGATTTTGGAGGCCACAGTGGAGATGATTCTTGGGGCCACCAGTGGAGTTGATTCTTGATGCCACCAGTGGAGATGATTCTTGGGGCCCACCAGTGCAGTTAATTATTGATGCCACCAGTGGAGATGATTCTTGGGGTCCACCAGTGGAGATGATTCTTGGGGCTCACCAGTGCAGTTGATTCTTGATGCCACCAGTGGAGATGATTCTTGGGCTCCGCCAGTGGAGATGATTCTTGGGGCCTACAAGTGGAGTTGATTCTTGGAGCCACCAGTGGAGATGATTCTTGGGGCCAACCAGTGAATTTGAATCTTGGGGCGAGCAAGTGGAGTTGATTCCTGGGGTCCACCAGTGGAGTTGATTCTTGGGGCCACCAATGGATTTGAATGTTGGGGCCCTCCAGTGGAGTTGAATCTTTTCGCCCAACAGTGGAGTTGATTCTTGGGTTCCACCAGTGGAATTAATACTTGGAGCCCACCAGTGAAGTGATTATTGGGGTCCGCCACTGTAGTTAATTCTTGGGACCCAACAAAGGAGTTTTGAAGCCTACTCTATAAGACTGCATATATTTCACATGACCCTTGCACTCTACCACTTGGTTTTGCCCCTCTTTCCCTCCCTATCTCCCTGAAAAACAGCCACATACCCAGGGGGCTACAAGGGGTTCCCACTGCTTCCCTGGCCGGAACGTCTCTGTCCATCTTCACTTACGTATTTGAAATATTTCATGGAAAAACACTTTGTAAATTTTGCGACTTGAAGGAAACACAGTGGATTTATTAAACTGACTTCTAGCAGGGATTGGAAATCATTCCACTGAGCTCCCTAGAACTAGAGTGCAGTGACTAAGGAACATGACATCATTGGTGGGGAGCACAAAGAGCGACAGAGGAACTGGGATGGGTCAAGCTTCGAAGGTAAGCTTTTTGTATTATTAAGGCCCCACTGACCAGCAGATCCTTGTATTATACCAAAGGGCAATCTTCTTCAAAATTCCCCCCAAATCCTTCATATCTTGACTTGTGCACTATTTTAGTTTTTCTCATGCTGTTGGAAACTTCTCGGAAACTTTCTGGAGAAGTTGTGGTGTCATGCTTGGAGTTCTCCTCTGTCTGTGGGCACCGGCGGCCTCCATCTGCCCGTGTTTAATGCTTGTCTACATTGTGTAATGTGGAATATATTTTATTTCTCTCCTGCAGGACAGTGTTTGAGGCTTTGGGACGAAATATACGACTTTCCAAGTCACAAATAACTATAGAGCTCGATGATTTAGAGATCCGGGCCGGGCAGAGATTGATGTTTGCCAAAAATGGGAGATTTTCTTTTCTTTTTTTTCCCTACTTTTTTGACAACCCAAGTTTTATGGTGTTTGTCTTTTCATAAATACGAATCCCAAAGCATCCGTAATGATTATAATCCCGCAAGACAGGCCAAGGGGGCTTATTTCAGAGCTGCTGTTCCCCAATGGAACAGAGAGAAATCTGAGAATAATCGGCATTTGAAGGAAGATTGTGATTTATGTTACCAAATCAGACAGTAACGTCTCCAGATGGGATTCAGAGATACAATAGATGCCAACCCAACGGCCAAGTCCTGCTTTATTTTTTTAATCCTGGATATAGAAACATCTTAACTAATACGGATCCACCCTCCAGGCAACCTGGTCCATACTTCTCTCCGCTATCATTGTGCCAGTCACTAAGTAGTAGTGGTCACAACGCCAGCCACATGGGAATCTCCATAGTGACTATACTATATCAGCCTCATTAATTCCTGCTATGTCACCTTTGCGGCACATATCATAGGGAAAGACCAATACTGTTGCCCATTGTACAAACTGCAAAGTTGCAAGAGATACAAAGAAATGCCCACAATGCCAGCATCAAAGCAGTGTCTGCATTGTTAGACTACATGATAGTGCCCATAGAGCTATCACCATTGTAATACTGATAATGCCAGCCCGATAGATGTGCCTGCATTGTTAGACTACATGGTAGTGCCCATAGTGCTATCACGTTTGTAATGCTTATAATGCCAGTTGGGCAGATGTGCCTGCATTATTAGCCTACATGGTAGTACCCATACTGCTATCACCATTGCAATGCTCATAAGGAAGTGTTGGTATCAATAGAATACATTGCTGTGCCCATAGTGCTATCACCATTGCAATGCTCATAAGGAAGTGTTGGTATCAATAGAATACATTGCAGTGCCCATAGTGCTATCACCATTGTAATGCTCATAATTCAGTGTTGGTATCAATAGAATACATTGCAGTGCCCATAGTGCTATCACTTTTGTAATGCTTATAATGCCAGCCCGACAGATGTGCCTGCATTGTTAGACTACATGGTAGTGCCCATAGTGCTTTCACCATTGTAATGCTCATTATTCAGTGTTGGTATCAATAGAATACATTGCAGTGCCCATAGTGCTATCCATGTAAAATGCCCACAATGTCAACCTATAGGAGTGCCAGCATTATTAGGCTACATTGTAGTGCCCATAGTGCCATCCACATAGAAATGTCCATAATGCGAATTTCACAGCAGTGCCAGCACTATTAGACTACTTTGTTACCTCTAACGAAATGCCCATAATGTGAACCTCACAGCAGTGCCTGCATTGTTACACTGCAGTCAGGTTCCTATTCTCATAGAAATTCCCATAGTGCCACCCTTAGAGCAGGGCCAGCATTGTTAGAATACACATTAGTTCCCATACTGCTGTTCACATTTAAATGCCCACAATGTCAGCCTCAAAGCAGTGCCAGCATTGTTACATTGTAGTGCCCATATATCTGTCCACCTACAAATGCCTGTATTGCCAGCCTCACAGCAGTGCCTACATTGTTACACTGCGTACTATCTGCATAGACATTCCCACAGCAGTGTCAGTATTATTAGACTACATTGTAGTGCCCATAGTACTAGCTACATAGAAATAGCCATACTGGCAGACCTATAGCCATGCTAACATTGATAGACTACATAGTAGTGCCCATAGTGCCATCCACATAGAAATGCCCGTAATGCCAGGCTTACAGCAGTGCCAACATTTTTTTTAGACCATAATGGTTTGGCCATATTGCCATCCATATAAAAATTCCAATAGTGCCAGCCTCAAAGCAGTGCTAGCATTGTTAGACTACATAGTAGTGACCATAGTGCTGTCCACATATAAGTGCCCACAATGTCAGCCTCAGAGCAGTGCCAGCATTGTTAAACTGCATTGGTTTACCCATAGTATTATCCACATAGAAATTCCCATAGTGCCAGCCTCACAGCAGTGTTGGTATCAGTAGACTACATTGTAGTGCCCATAGTAAAATCTCCATAATAATACCCATATCGTCAGCTTCACAGCAGTGCGGCCATTATTAGACTAGATTTGAGTTCTAGTAGTGCTAGCTATATAGCAATATCTGTAATGCCACCATGACTGTTTCCTTATGGTGCTAAGCTTAGTGCCCATTACACCAGCCTCACAGGACCCCCCATGGTGGCAGGCTCATTGTAGCGTTCATAATACCAACATCACGTTGTCCATTGACCACGCTGTGGTTGATAGCGTGGCTGCTGCCACCTTCATGTCTGTCACCATAGTGCCAATTTCAGGCTAGCCCCTTATGTTGGTTCCCTGAAGGTTATAGTGCCAGAGTGGCCAAAGATAGCAGTAGGCCTCTGTGCAGGGCCATCTTATCCATTGGGCAGACAAGCCAGTTGTCGGGGGCCCCACAAACATAGGGATCACAGCTGGTGAATGTATGTCCCAGGAATCCAGAGTACGCACCCTGGATTTTAGCACTGCTTATTTAACTGCTTTCGTGCTCTTAGGACTTGCAAACCATTGTGGAGCAGGAAGCTATTGGCTCCTTGCCCTACCAATTAGTCTTCATGGCTGCAGGCTGCCTACAGGATGTCAGACGGGTGTGTGGAGGTAGGCGGTGTGGTGATAGAGGGGAGTCCGGAGGTAGGCGGTGTGGTGATAGAGGGGAGTCCGGAGGTAGGCTGTGTGGTGATAGAGGGGTGTCCGGAGGTAGGCGGTGTGGTGATAGAGGGGAGTCCGGAGGTAGGCGGTGTGGTGATAGAGGGGAGTCCGGAGGTAGGCGGTGTGGTGATAGAGGGGTGTCCGGAGGTAGGCGGTGTGGTGATAGAGGGGAGTCCGGAGGTAGGCGGTGTGGTGATAGAGGGGTGTCCGGAGGTAGGCGGTGTGGTGATAGAGGGGTGTCCGGAGGTAGGCGGTGTGGTGATAGAGGGGTGTCCGGAGGTAGGCGGTGTGGTGATAGAGGGGTGTCCGGAGGTAGGCGGTGTGGTGATAGAGGGGTGTCCGGAGGTAGGCGGTGTGGTGATAGAGGGGTGTGTGGAGATAGGCGGTGTGGTGATAGAGGGGAGTCCGGAGTTAGGCAGTGTGGTGATAGAGGGGAGTCCGGAGATAGGTGGTGTGGTGATAGAGGGGAGTCCGGAGATAGGCGGTGTGGTGATAGAGGGGTGTCCGGAGGTAGGCGGTGTGGTGATAGAGGGGTGTCTGGAGGTAGTGGGGTGGGGTTTATAGAGGGGTGTCCGGGGTAAGGGTTGGGGTGATGGGGGGGTTTCCGGGGGGTAAAGGGGGGGGTTTGTGGTGGAAAGGGGGGTCGGGAAGGGGTGTGTGATGGGGGTTGAGATGGGCGGTGTGGTGTAGAGGGGTGCCCGGGGGGGAAGCTGGGGTGATAGAGGGGTTTCCGGGGAAACGATGGGGTGATAGAGGGGGTGTGCCGGGGTGGGCTTTTTGGGGTGTTTAGAGGGGTGCCCGGGGAGGTAGGCGGGGGTGTAGTTGTGGGATGCCCTGGGGTAGGCGGGTGGTGTTAGAGGGGTGCCGTATGTAGGGGGTTGTGGTGATAGAGGGGGGGTTGGAGGTCCCCAGGGTGGTGATAGGGGGGGTGTAGGGGGGTAAGCGTGTGGTGTTTAGGGGGGGTCCCGAGGTAGGCGGGGGGGTGATAGAGGGAGCCCGGGGGTAGGGGGTGTGGTGAAAGAGGGGGTCCGGGGGTTTTGGCGATGTGGTGTTTTGGGGGGTTTGCCCGGGGGGTGGGCGGTGTGGTGTTTAGAGGGGTGCCCCGGGATTTGGCGGTGGGGGTGATAGAGTGGTGTCTGGAGGTAGGCGGTGTGGTAAATAAAAGGGGTGTCCTAGTAGGCGGTGGGTGTTTGGAGGGGTGTCTGGAGGAAAGGGAGTGGTGTTTGGGGGGTGTTTGGAGGAAAGCGATGTTGTGATAGGGGTTGTCTGGATTTTGGGGGGTTTTGGGGTGAAAGAGGGGGGCCCTGGAGGTAGGCGGTGTGGTGAAAGGGGGTGCCCGGAATGGGAGGGGGGTGATAAGGGGAGTCCCGGGGGTTGGTGGTGTGGTGATGGGGGGGTTTTTTCCGGGGTAGGGGGTGTGGTGTTTAGGGGGGAGTCCAGAGGTGGGGGTGGGGGAAAATGAGGGGAGTTTGGAGAAAAGCGATGTGGTGAAAGAGGGTGCCCGGGAGGGTAGGCGGTGGGGGAAGAGGGGTGTCCGGAGAAAAGCATGGGGGTGATAGAGGGGGGGGTGTGGGGGGGGTAAGCGATGTGGGTTAGAGGGGTTCCCGGAAAGGTGGGCCCGGTGTGGTGTTTGAGGGGTGCCCGGGGGTGGGCGGTGTGGTGAAAGAGGGATGTCTTGATTGGGCCCCGGTGGGGGTTGTTTAGGGGGGTGTCCTATGTAGGGGGTGTGTGATAGGGGGGTGTCTGGAGGTAAGCATTTTGGTAAATAGGGGGGTGCCCGGGGGTAAGCGATTGGGGGATAGGGGGGTTTCCCGAGGTGGGCGGGGGTGGTAAATAGGGGGGGAGCCCGGGGGTTTGGGCCCCGGTTTTGGGAAAAGGGGTGCCCCGGGGTTTGAAGGTTTTTGGTAAAGGGGGGTTTGCCCGGGGGAAAGGGCCCGGTGTGGGTGATTAGGGGGGGTGTCCGGGGTGGGCCCGGTGTGGTGAAAGGGGGAATGTTCGGGAAAGGTAGGGGGTTTGTGGGTGATAGGGGGGTTGTCCCGTATGTAGGCTGGGGGTGGATAAGGGGGTCTGGAGGTAAGCGATGGGGTTTATAGAGGGGTGTCGGGAGGAAAACGAGTGGGATAGGGGGTTTTGTCGGAGGTGGGCCCGGTGTGGTGAAAGAGGGTGTCTGGAGGTAGGGGTTTGTGGTGTTTGGGGGGTGTCTGGGGGAAAGGGCAATGTGGTTTTAAAAGGGGTTTCCCGGGGGTAACCCGATGTGGTATAGAGGGGAGTTTTGGAGGCGACGATGTGTGATAGAGGGGGGTTTAGAGGTTTGGCCCCATGTAATGTCATGTTTTGGAAATTCTTGGCCCCCCCAAAACCCCCCCTTGGCCCCCCCCTTAAATTTGGGATGTCATATATTTGGGCAGAACCAACTGTACCCCCAATGCCCCTTCAGTATTTGGGCCCCTTCTCCATTATAGCGCTCATACTTCCCTCACTTTTCCACCAGTGATTGTGAGTTTGTAAAATAAAATTTGCCCAGCCCCTTTAACATGGAACCCAATAGACAGTAGATGCTTTTAGGGACACAGTGGCCACTCTTACCTACCCGGCCCCTGTGCAGAGAGATTGGAAGTATATAAGGAAACCTCACATGAGGCATAATAATTCTATAATGATTTACTTGCTCGTTTTAGTGGGGGCAAATTTCCCAACCCCTTTTCCTAACACGGGGAAAAAATTAAAAGGGCTAAAAAGCGTTCACCCCAAAAGTGGGTTCCTCCAGTCACATTGATTTGCAAGACTGGAAACAAAAAGAAAAGAAAAAAAAACCAGTGCAGTTTTCTACAAGGATCATCAGTGCGGCTGCATTTAGATACAATTACCCCTAACATGTAGAAAATAATACAAGTGTGAACACCCCCGGGCAGCTGCCTCCCAAAAAAAAAGTGTTTTGTTTTCTTTTTATGTCAAACATCTGATGGTGTTCCCCAGGAGTAAGGGTCACCGACCTGGAAATGTGGGGGCCCATTAAAAATCCCGTGCAGATGAATTACAAAAACGGGAGCACCGGGAAGCCTCTCAGGAGGCAAACTCAGCTCTGCTACATCGTAATCAGCAATGCAAAAAAATGGGAAATTTACGGGAAAAGGGAAAAAAAATTGTGGAGAATGTGGTCGGGTTAAAACTTTTAAAATGTATATTTTTTTACATGATTTTGGGTGTGTGGGTGTGAAATTAGATAGATTTAATAGAAAAAATAATAGATAGATGATAGTTTAGATAAAATATGAGATAAATGATAATAAAAAAATATGAGATAAATAGATAGATGGGATAGTAGAAAAGATAGATAGATAGTTTGATAGATAGATAATAGATAATATAAATTTAGATAATATGGATAAAAATTAGATTTAGAATAGAAGGGAATAGATAGTTTAGAGTTTGGAAAAGATAGATATGAGATGAAAAATAAAATAGAAGATAGAAATAGATAAAGATAGATATGGATAGATAGATAATAATATAAAGTTTAGATAGATGGGAATAGATAGATAGATAGTTATGGATAGATAGATATGAGGTTAGATAGATAGATAGGAATAGTAGATTTAATAGATAGTTTAATAATGATATAATAGATAGTTTGGGAGATGGAAAAGATAGATAGATATGGGGAGAGATAGATATGAAAATAGATAAAATAATAATAGAAAAAATGAAGAAGATAGATTTTTGGATAGATGTTTAGATAAAAAGATAGTTTTTAGATATATAGTTTTGATAGAAGATAGGGAAAAGATAAAATAGGGGGGGGGGTTTTTGGGATAGTTAAAATTGATAGATTGATAATATAGATGGGATAGATAGATAGAAAGATAATAGATTGAGATAGATAGATAGATAGAAAATGATAGAAAGTTTGATAGGTAAGATAGATAGATAATAGATAGATAGATAGGATATAGATAGATATGAGATAGATATGAGAAGAAGTTAGATAGAAATAGATAGACTAGATAAATGATAGATAGATAGATAGATAGTAGATAAAAAATAGATTTGTGTTTAGTTTGAAAATATGAGATAGATAGATTTTAGATAAAGATAATATAAATAGAGTTTAGAAGATATGAGATAGATAGAATATGAGATAGATAGATAAAAAAATAGATACATAGATAGATAATATAGATAGTTTGATGGTTTATAAAGATGATATAGTTAAAAGGGATAGATAGATAGTTTTATGTGAAAAAAGATATGAAAATAGAAAAGATGATAGATAGGGTTATTTGGTTTTAAAAATTTAAGTTTTGATACAATGGGATTTTGCGGGTTTTCCTTCGTACAAAGAATGGAGAGGTCTAAAAATTTTTATCTTTACGTTCACTTAAACTGTGAGAGACGGGAATCAAAAAAATAGTTTTCCAAAAAAATCCCTTGTACGTTTCTTAAAATAATGAATTTCATTTTATTGCAATAAAATAAAATATTTGATACCGACCGACCAGCAAAATTTCCCGGTTTCTCACAACCTTTTTATTTTTGTCTAAAAGCCCCCAAAGGTTTAAAAGGTTTGCACGCATGAATTTTTGGGGCCCCCTTCTCCTTTACAAAATTTTCTCCGATCTTTCCGTTTTTGGGGGCTGCCCGCGGGGTAAATTGAGTTTCAGTTCCTTCAAATTTTTTTTTGATTTAAAGTTAAAAATTGGGAGCCCGGCTTGGCCACTCCAGGACCTTGAAATGCTTCTTACGGAGCTGCTCCTTAGCAGCCCGGACTGTGTGTTTCAGGTCATTGTCCTGCTGGGAGACCCAGCCACGACCCATCTTCAATGCTCTTACTGAGGGAAGGAGGTTGTTGACTAAAATCCTGCGATACATGGCCCCATCATCCTCCCTTCAATACAGTGCAGTCGTCCTGTCCCCTTTGCAGAAAAGCCCCAGTCCCCAAAGTATGATTTTCTCACGATGCCTTATGGGAAAGTGTTCTTGGGGTTGTCCTCATCCTTCCTCTTCCTCCAAACAGTTGAGTTTAGTTGATACCAAAAAGCTCTATTTTGGTCCCTTCTCCTGCCTCCTCTGGATCATCCAGATGGTCATTGGCAAAGTTCAAACAGGCCTGGCCATGGGCTGGAGTGAGCAGGGGGACCTTGTATGTCCTGCAGTATTTACTCCATGATGGTGCAGTGTGTTACTAAAGATAATCTGTGAGACTCTGGTCACAGCCCTATTCAGGTCAGTGACCAGGTCCTCCTATGTAGTTCTGGGCTGATTTCTGACCTTCCTCAGAATCCTCCTTACCCCACGAGGCGAGATCTTGCCTGAAGCCCCAGACTGAGGAAGATTGACCGTCATCTGGTGTTTCTTCCATTCTCTAATAATTGTGCCAACAGTTGTTGGAGTTGGAGTATTATATAAGTGCACTTTATATAGGCCACGACTAAGGGAGAGGATACTCCCGAAACGCATCGACCTGTACACCTGCGCTTCCATATGCCTGATGCTCTAAGTAAGATAACTCTATTGTTGGCTGTCCTCACATGAAATGGAGATATTTTTGGATTATGCTGTTTTTAGCAATGTGGAATAAAGTTTAACTTTTTATACTCCTCTATGGATATGGAGCTGGTCTGTTACTTTGGATTGCACTGTTATGGGAGTGGTTGAAACCCATTAGACCGAGCACCTGTGGAGGAGGCTTTGTAAGAGGCATTTTTTATCAAGCAAGCTGACTGTTTTGCATGCATGCACTTTATATAGGAGTAGTATATGTGTGCACAATAGGTTCTTTTAGTAGAAATGTCTACTTTAGGTAGCACTATTATAAATGTGAATTTTGGACGATTATAATTGTTTTACTACAGCTTCCATTAAGCCATGTTTGGGGGACAGGATAGTTTTATTATTTGCGCATTTGGCCTTGTGAACATGCAGAGTATTCACAGCCACTACAACATTAGCTAGCAAGGAAGGGCACAGCTCCGACAAGGGTCAGGTTTCCTATTCCTTTACTTACAAACTGACATTGAAGTGCAACCGTCTAATGGTTAAAGAGGTGCAACAGAATGACCATTCCTCAGGATTTGGGTTCCTGCCCTGGGCCCCATCCCTACCAGAAAGCTATATTGGAAAGACCCAGTGAAGTTGTTTTCTAAACTGTAAATAGAACTGGAAGGCTAAAAGGGAGCAAAATGTGATGGAGAACATAAGAAGCCTTTGATCAACCCTGCTGCTCCGGGGCTGCGGCTCCACATTATAGGGCGGTCATATACAACAGTCATAGAATTGACTTTTAAGGGTAAAGAAACCTCAGGATGTCCAGGAACCTCCTGCAGTTCTTCCAAATGAACCTGCAGAGTCCCCTGGTGATCTGAGCTCAGTTTAGAGGGATGAGTCTTGTGGTTGTTTGAATCTGACCTAAGGCGGCTTTCACACTGTGTTTTACAGAGTCCGTCAGAGGTGAGTGTCAGGAGAATTTCTCAACAGATGCCACCAGCTGATGACACAGCCCATAGGCTTCCATGTTAAAATAAATAATACATTACTGCCCTTTATGTGTCTTTGTACTAGATGCCGCTCTGTTGTGTAGTGCAATGGATTTAAGAAAGGCGTTCTTATTCATACCGGCCTGAAAGAGGCTCCAAGGACACGATTTGTCCACTGTTGGGTCAATGGGAGCCTATGCATATGCTTAATGTATATGGCGGAGGCTTTCCTGGTGCATGTGACAAACTTTACATAGCATTATTATAAATGAGTACTTTAGGTAGCACAATTACCATAATAAATGTGCACTTTAGATATCACTGTTATAAATGTATACTTCAAGCAGTACTACTGTAAATGTGCATTTTAGGTACCATTATTATATATGCGTATTTTAGGGTGCAGTACTATTAATGTGCACTTAAGGTAAACTATTATAAGTGTATGCTGTACTTCAGATAGCACTATCATAAGTGTGCACTATGGATAGCACTATTATAAGTATAGCCTGCACTTTCTGTAGCACTATCATAAATATGTACTATTATAAAGGTGCCCTTGAAGCAGCACTATTAGAAGTTTAGGCTGTACTTTAGGTAGCACTATTCTAAATGTGTAATTTAAGCAGCACTATTAGAAGTATATGCTGTACTTCAGATAGCACTATCATAAGTGTGCACTTTAGGTAGCACTATCATATATATGCACTATGGATAGCACTATTATAAGTATATCTTGCACTTTCTGTTATAAATATGTGCAATTATAAAAGTGCACTTTAAGCAGCACTATTAGAAGAGTAGGCGGTACTTTAGGTTGCACTGTTATAATGTGCACTTTAGGGGCCACATATATGTACAGCAGCCCTCTTCTCTGGAAGTATGAGCAGGCGCACTCCAAAATTAAGTGCCTTTTTTCATCGCCCGCGGCACTTTGCTCCTGAGATGTGGGGTGTTCTGAGGGTGTTGCACCACAACTGTATGACTCTACACATTTGTGACTGGAGGACGGCACAACTGGGGGCATTACTGCTGGGACAGCCAGACCGACGTACAAGGGGGTTACCTGAGCCTGAGGGGTCGTAGTGGAACTAGAAAGCCCCAAATCTATGACCCGGAGGAGAACAGGTCCATAGATTTAAGCGCATTCTACGCTACTAATGCAAGCTAAAAAAGGACACCAGAATACATACATGTGGCCCTAGGTAACACTATAGAAAGTGTATGCTGTACTTTAGGTAGCACTATGGAAATGTGCACTTTAGGTAGTACTATGACAGATGTCTCTACTAGATGCCACAGCCCATAGGCTTCCATATATATCACATAATATATTATATATTGCACAGCATATGTTTTAGTCCTAGAGGCTTTATTGTTGAATGGTGCAGCATGCTGCACAACTGCGCTTATCAGGTGGAAGCTATACTGATTCGTGCAATGCTGAAGAGGCTATAAAGACACATTTATAGAAACCACTGGGTTAATGGGAGCCTGTTGTATACATGTAGGGGGACATGTATGATCCAGGCGCATTGGGGCCAGTTCTAAATCGCTTTAAAGCAGTGTAGACTGCGGCAGAATTTATGAACCTGTTCAACTGCAGGTCATAGATTTGGTGCTTTCTAGTTCCTCTTCGACACCTCAGGCTCAGGTTTCTACTGGCCTGCAGTGATACCAGGTCTGTAGCTATAGCGACAAGCCTGCGAACCTATCAGGAAATAGAACAGGTCTGTAGCTATAGCGACAAGCACTGGCAGCCTATCAGGAGAGAGAGAACAGATCTGTAGCTATAGCGACCAGTGCTGGCAGCCTATCAGGAGAGATAGAACAGATCTGAAGCTATAGCGACCAGTGCTGGCAGCCTATCAGGAGAGGTAGAACGGTCTGTACTATAGCGACCAGTGCTGGCGCCTATCAGGAGAGAGAGAAACAGATCGAAATAGCGACCAGTGCTGGCAGCCTATCAGGAGAGGTAGAACAGATCTGAAGCTATAGCGACCAGTGCTGTCAGCCTATCAGGAGAGGTAGAACAGGTCTGTAGCTATAGCAACCAGTGCTGGAAGCCAATCAGGAGAGTTTGAACAGGTCTGTAGCTATAGCGACCAGCACTGGCAGCCTATCAGGAGAGATAGAACAGGTCTGTAGCTATAGCGACCAGTGCTGGCAGCCTATCAGGAGAGAGAGAACAGATCTGTAGCTATAGCAACCAGCACTGGCAGCCTATCAGGTGAGATCAGACAGGTCTGTAGCTATAGCAACCAGCACTGGCAGACTATCAGGTGAGATCAGACAGGTCTGTAGCTATAGCGACCAGCACTGGCACCCTATCAGGAGAGAGAGAACAGGTCTGTAGCTATAG
This sequence comes from Phyllomedusa bahiana, assembly GCA_025379985.1. Lineage (NCBI taxonomy): Eukaryota > Metazoa > Chordata > Amphibia > Anura > Hylidae > Phyllomedusa > Phyllomedusa bahiana. The sequence goes on along the minus strand of JAODAL010010431.1, from coordinate 80,272 downwards.
TGACCAGCACTGGCAGCCTATGAGGTGAGATCAGACAGGTCTGTAGCTATAGCAACCAGCAATGGCAGCCTATCAGGAGAGAGAGAACAGGTCTGTAGCTATAGTGACCAGCACTGGCAGCCTATCATGAGCGATCAGACAGGTCTGTAGCTATAGCAACCAGCACTGTCAGCCTATCAGGAGAGAGAGAACAGGTATGTAGCTATAGCAACCAGTGCTGGCAGCCTATCAGGATAGATCAAACAGGTCTGTAGCTATAGCGATCTGAGGAGCTGATGCAGCCCATGCAAGAGGGGATATCTAGGAATAGGTAGGACAATGTTAATGGACACATATTGTAAAGTGACTTGTTTTTGCAAGATCTTTTACATAAGAAGCAGCGATGCCTGTAGTGAGACGACCCCTTTAATGTATGTGTCCTGATCCATGTGGCAAACAGGAACTGCAAAAAATGGTGAAAACCGCCGTGTACTGACGTTTTGTGCTGGATGATCAGATTTACTGGATACTGAAAATTGGCGCTGAATCTTTGATTGCCAGATTTTTTTTATCTTTTTAGTATCTGCACAATGTTACAAAGCTGTTCCAGGGCTCTAACTTTATTTCAGCCTTAAATTTCTGTGGAGATCTAACTGTTTGCAGCCAATCGCCCCATAGCCGAAAATTCCACTTCTTTTCACAGTCCGCGCCAGGAAGGAAAATCATCTATCATTATGGGCAATGCCACGGTGGCACGGCCGCTTTGATTTGACTCCTTCCTTTGGTATTTCTGCAAAATTCCAATAATCAAGCCTCCTCAGCACATCCCCGAGTAACCTCTCGGCTGCCGTGGACTCTTCTCTGTACAAACTTATGAAATCCCTCCCCGGATAAACCCGATATTGGGTCGCAGATAACGCTCGGCTTTTGATTATTTTTTTTTTCCCTCCATCTACGGCTGAGATCTCCACGCTTCTCTAGAGGGAACGTTATCTATGTTTTATCGGCATATAATGTGTTTGTTTTATAGCGCGCCGAAAATAAACTTCTCCCGACGAGTTACCGTGTATTACCGCTCACAGCCCGGGAGCTTTTCTCACCATATGAAAAATAAATGGGAGCTTCCAGGAAAAATAACAATCTAGGAATACTTTTTATTGAATAAAAAAATATTTTAAAATTAAAATGTATATATTAGATAAAATATTTACATCTTGTTTTTTTTTTCCTTTTACCAAAGCTTTTTAAGGAATATTTTTTATTGAATAAAAAAAAATAAAAATAAAATTAAAATGTAGATATTATGTAAAATATTTACATTTCTTTTTTTTTCTTTTACCAAAAGCTTTTTCAGGAATATTTTTTATTGAATAAAAAAAATATATATTAAATGTAGATATTATATAAAGATATTTACTTTGTTTTTTTTTTCTTTACAAAGCTTTTTTGGGAAATATTTTTTATTGAATAATAAAAAAAAAAAAATTAAAATGTAGATATTATATAAAATATTTACGTTTCTTTTTTTTTTTTTACCAAAGCTTTTTTAGGAATATTTTTTATTGAATAATAAAAAAAATATATATATATTAAAATGTAGATATTATATAAAGATATTTACATTTGTTTTTTTTTCTTTTACCAAAGCTTTTTTAGGAATATTTTTATTAAAAAAAAAAAATTAAATGTAGATATTATATAAAATTTTCATTTCTTTTTTTTTTTTACCAAGCTTTTCAGATTTATTTTATTGACTAAAAAATATATATATATATATATATATTAAAATGTAGATATTATATAAAGATATTTACATTTGTTTTTGTTTTTTTCTTTTACCAAAGCTTTTTTAGGAATATTTTTTATTGAATAAAAAAAAAAAAAAAAAATTAAATGTAGATATTATATAAAATATTTACGTTTCTTTTTTTTTCTTTTACCAAAGCTTTTTTAGGAATATTTTTTATTGAATAAAAAAATAAAAAAATTAAAATATTAGATATTATATAAAATATTTACATTTCTTTTTTTTTTTTTACCAAAGCTTTTTTAGGAATATTTTTTATTGAATAAAAAAAAAAAAAAAAAAAATTAAAATGTAGATATTTATAAAAATATTTATATTTGGTTTTTATTCTTTTACCAAAGCTTTATTTTTGCCTCAGAAAATTACAAGATTCCCCATTGGACTGTCTTATTTTTTCTTTTTCTTTAACTCCCCCTGGGGTCAGAGCACTTAAGTCATTGCAGTGTGTAAAAAGCACAGTAAGAGTAGCGTCAATGGAAGAGGTCAAAAGGGGGGCCATTAAAATGGTTTTGTCCGGTATTCGTCCTTTGTACATAGTGAGGCTCTACCAAGGTCTCCGTGACCTAAATACATTCTTTCTTCATAGTTTGCAACAATGTATCAATGCAGGTGAAATGTATCAGTCTGGGCTCTAGGCTATAGAGAGGATTCTATAGGCTTGATACAACTACCCTGTTTCGCCGAAAATAAGGCAGTGTCTTAAATTAATTTTTGCTCCTAAAGACGAGCTAAAACTTATTTTTAAGGGATGTTTTATTTTTCTATGAAAAATAATTCACATTTATTGTTGAACAAAACATCAACCTGTATTAATATCGGCATAAGCAGCCAAACGCTGAACTGCATAAAAAAATGCACTAGTTCTTATTTTCGGGGAAACAGGGTATAACAACCCTCTACTGTAACATACCATAGACTTATTCACAGATCCTGGAAATGTCTGCAAAAAACAAAACAAAAGACAACACAGTGGTCGGGTCTGTACAGGTTTTCAGCTTCTGAATATAAACTAGAATATTACTATTTACTGACAGCAAGCAGAGGTCCTAAAAATGGTAAAGAATTTAAACCTAAAGGATATAGTGAAATGACTAGATATTTCTAGACACATAGTCATATCTGCATACAGGCTGAATATGGTGTTGCAGCTGGACATCATTCATTTGAGACTCTGTTTATCTGTGTGATCAGTTTTCCTATAGCGCCTCTACAAGTGAGATGGAGCATTACACAGTTAATATTAAAGGGGTTGTCTCACTACATTGATTCATCTCACCTCAGTCCTGTTTCCTTGGTTTCATTTTGAATTCAGGGACGTGTTTACTGGCTTCTACCAGGCTGCAGTAGAAGCCAGGTCTGTAGCTATAGCAACCAGTGCTGGCAGCCTATCAGGAGAGATCGAACAGGTCTGTAGCTATAGCGACCAGAGCTGGCAGCCTATCAGGAGAGATCAAACAGGTCTGTAGCTATAGCAATCGGCGCTGGCAGCCTATCAGGAGAGATCAACCAGGTCTGTAGCTATAGAGACCAGTGCTGGCAGCCTATCAGGAGAGATTGAACAGGTCTGTAGCTATAGCAACTAATCAGGAGAGATCAAACAGGTCTGTAACTATAGCGACCAGCGCTGGCAGCCTATCAGGATAGATCAAACAGGTCTGTAGCTATAGGGACCAGCACTGGCAGCCTATCAGGAGAGAGCACACAGGCCTGTAGCGATAGCAACCAGTGCTGGCAGCCTATCGGGAGAGATCAAACAGGTCTGTAGCTATAGTGGCCTGAGGAGCTGATGCGGCCCATACAAGAGGGGATATCTAGGAATAGGTAGGACACTGTTAATGGACACACATTGCAAAGTGACTTGTTTTTGCAAGATCTTTAACCTAAAAAGCAGAGATCCCTGTAGTGAGACAAAACCTCTAAAATCACTTAGCTGCTTCTGTAATGCAGTAGAATTTTGGCTCCTTCGCGGCAACAGCTTGTGGCTGCTTTCTGTTCTGGATGATAGATGAGGATCCATTCAATTGAGAGACTCTTGATGAGTGTGATCAGTTTCCCTGCAGCTCCTCTACAGGTGAAATGAAGCATTGCACAGTCGCTATTGAAATCCATAGGCTGCTTGAGAAATGCATTGAAGAGTTGGGTCATCTTGTAGTGCGCCTCAGGGGATGGCAAAGGGGAAGATGAGCCTCAGTCTTTGAGGTTGGGAGTAGTTGTCATGGTACAGGCGTCTTCAAGAACTACAGTGAAGGGGATAGTGTACCTGAGCCGTTAGCAGTCTGGACAAGTTCCCTGGGGTACTCCGTCTGGTGTATGGAGGGGGTAGTAGTGCGGCCTGGCCAAGATGGTAATGGTTGGTGCAGTTGCGCAGACACACACACATGGAGACAACATAGTTGGTCCATGGTGCTAACTGCCCTTTAGTCTTCTTTCAGCTCTTGTTGATAGATGAAGCTCCAGTTCATTGACAGAGTATTGATCAGTGGGATCAGTTTTCCTGCAGCGCCTCTACAGGTGAGATGAAGCATTACACAGTTCCTATTGAAATCACTGGACTGCTTGTGTAATGCATTAAAATTGTGATTCTTTCTTGGTGTTAGCTACCCTATAGTTTGCTTTCAGCTCTTGCTAATAGATGAAACTCCAATTAATTGAGAGAGTATTGATCAGTGGGATCAGTTTACCTGTAGTGCCTCTAGAGGTGAAATGCAGTATTACAGGTTTCTACTGAAATCAATGGATTGCTTGTGTAATGCATTAAAATTGTGGTTCCTCTGCTTTCAGCTCTTGCTGATAGATGAAACTCCAATTAATTGAGTATTGATCAGAAGGATCAGTTTCCCTGCAGCGCCTCTACAGGTGAGATGCAGCATTACACAGTTCCTATTGAAATCAATGGACTGCTTGTATAATGCATTCAAATTGTGGTTCCTCCGTGGTGTTAGCTACCCTTTAGTCTGCTTTCAGCTCTTACTGATAGAGCAAGCTCCAAATAATTGAGAGAGTATTGATCAGTGGGTTCAGTTTCCCTGCAGCACCTCTAGAGGTGAAATGCAGTATTACAGGTTTTCTATGAAATCAGGCTGTTGTGCCAATGCATTAAATTGTGTCCCTCTGCTTCAGCTCTTGCTGATAGTAAGCTTCAATTAATTGAGGAGTATTGTCAGTGGGATCAGTTTCCTGCAGCACCTCTAGAGGTGAAATGCAGTATTACAGGTTTCTATTGAAATCAATGGGCTGCTTGTGCAATGCATTAAAATTGTGGTTCCTCTGCTTTCAGCTCTTGCTGATAGATGAAGCTTCAATTAATTGAGAGAGTATTGATCAGTGGGATCAGTTTCCCTGCAGCACCTCTAGAGGTGAAATGCAGTATTACAGGTTTCTATTGAAATCAATGGGCTGCTTGTATAGTGCATACAATGTCCGGTCCTCCTTGGCTACTTTTGGATCCGGATATAAGAGGAGGGTCCATAAAGGGGTCTCCAACCCCAATAATGCAACATCTAAACATAAACTAAGACCAGTAATCTTGGTGTTTGATGATTTGGAGCCTATGCACTGCCAGTGATTAGGGGGACGCCAGATTTCAGGGAGATCCTCACTTTCGCTGATACAGATGGAAGTGATTGCAGTATTTGATGGCACTTTTCATAATCAATAAGGTTCAGCGCGGACCGGGCAGACATTTCCGAGCGGCGGGCGACAAGATGAATGGATTTTTTCTTTTTTAATAATCTTGAAGCATTGCATTTAACGTGTCTGACTTGTCACATTTGATGCATAAGTAAATGATGACACGCATTTCATTCCGGCTGAGGTTTGCAGGAAGGGTCGCCATCTTTACCGTAAGCGAGCGGAACATTTGTTCTGGGGGTCACCGGTGACGAGCAGGGGAGACTGACATTTCTGCAACGCAGTGAATTATCTCGTGTCACTTTCTGACACCTCGCTCAGTGACATAAGGTAATGAAATGGGGAGGGATCCGCAACTTTAATCACATTAATGTCTCCTATGTGGATGCAGCTCTAGATGGAGAAAAATTCTCTTCTGGCTGATAAAGTGTTTGCTATGATTATTACGGCACCTAAACAAGCAAGGGGAGTGACTGCCGCTGCTCCTTGCATCAACCCTTCCATTGATAGAGAACACTTCCACAACCTGTGGAGTCTAATACAGGATAATTAGTGTATGTACACAGTGACTGCACCAGCACACTAGTGAGCGCAGCTCTGTAGGATAATACAGGATGTAACTCAGGATCAGTACAGGATAAGTAATGTATGTACAGTGACTGCACCAGCAGAATAGTGAGTGCAGCTCTGGAGGATAATACAGGATGTAACTCAGGATCAGTACAGGATAAGTAATGTATGTACACAGTGACTGCACCAGCAGAATAGTGAGTGCAGCTCTGGAGGATAATACAGGATGTAACTCAGGATCAGTAATGTATGTACACAGTGACTGCACCAGCAGAATAGTGAGTGCAGCTCTGGAGTATAATACAGGATGTAACTCAGGATCAGTACAGGATAAGTAATGTATGTACAGTGACTGCACCAGCAGAATAGTGAGTGCAGCTCTCGAGGATAATACAGGATGTAACTCAGTATCAGTACAGGATAAGTAATGTATGTACACAGTGACTGCACCAGCAGAATAGTGAGCGCAGCTCTGGAGGATAATACAGGATGTAACTCAGGATCAGTACAGGATAAGTAATGTATGTACACAGTGACTGCACCAGCAGAATAGTGAGTGCAGCTCTGGAGGATAATACAGGATGTAACTCAGGATCAGTTCAGGATAAGTAATGTATGTTCACAGTGACTGCACCAGCAGAATAGTGAGTGCAGCTCTGGAGGATAATACAGGATGTAACTCAGGATCAGTACAGGATAAGTAATGTATGTACAGTGACTGCACCAGCAGAATAGTGAGTGCAGCTCTGGAGTACAATACAGGATGTAACTCAGGATCAGTACAGGATAAGTAATGTATGTAAAGTGACTGCACCAGCAGAATAGTGAGTGCAGCTCTGGAGTATAATACAGGATGTAACTCAGGATCAGTACAGGATAAGTAATGTATGTACAGTGACTGCACCAGCAGAATAGTGAGTGCAGCTCTGGAGTATAGTACAGGATGTAACTCAGGATCAGTACAGGATAAGTAATGTATGTACAGTGACTGCACCAGCAGAATAGTGAGTGCAGCTCTGGAGTATAATAGATGTAACTCAGGATCAGTACAGGATAAGTAATGTATGTACAGTGACTGCACCAGCAGAATAGTGAGTGCAGCTCTGGAGTACAATACAGGATGTAACTCAGGATCAGTACAGGATAAGTAATGTATGTACAGTGACTGCACCAGCAGAATAGTGAGTGCAGCTCTGGATTATAATACAGGATGTAACTCAGGATCAGTACAGGATAAGTAATGTATGTACAGTGACTGCACCAGCAGAATAGTGAGTGCAGCTCTGGAGTATAATGCAGGATGTAACTCAGGATCAGTACAGGATAAGTAATGTATGTACAGTGACTGCACCAGCAGAATAGTGAGTGCAGCTCTGGAGGATAATACAGGATGTAACTCAGGATCAGTACAGGATAAGTAATGTATGTTCACAGTTTCTCCACTTAAATAACACAATATTTCTAGAATCTGTACAATAGTGCTCACGGTTGCCTTTACCCTTGAAACATGTTACTTAGAATTGACCTCTATGTCAACCTTATAAACCTTCCTTCCAGACATCTTTACTCTAGTGACCGCCATAACCGCTTCCAGATAGATCGTCATCCAGCTTTTTTAGACTGCTGAGTGAGCAAACTGCCGTTCCGCATTGATGCCTCCCGCCTGCACATTTATCTGGGTGACAGCTCCTGTTGAAAGCTCCAATGTTAGCCTCTGTAGTTGGCACCCAGCTTTTCCTGAATCAGATCCATGTAAGCTACAGCTGCATAGACTTGACAGGAGAGGACAACTCCAGTCCTCCTCCACCTTCTCACCCATGCATCGCCTTCCTTCAGGTCGTGTGGACGCGGCTGATTTATTTACCACCTGTTGCCTTCTTCTTTCTTCATTAAACCTTCAGAATTTTGAGAACTTTGCGAGTCGTACGTGGCCCCGCACCGGCCGGGGGTAAATACACGAGAACTCGGCAGACATAGGACCGCTCTTTTTAAATCTTGAAAAAAACCTTGAATTTGACTTGAAGGTCTTTATGCTGTAGACAGAAGAGCCGGCGCTGGGAGATGACACCTCTGTGGCTTGTAAAATATTCAGAGATGTGTAGGAGCCGAACGTTGATTGTTGCTAATCAGCAGGGAAGTTGTTTTGTTGGAGATGTTGATCTGACGAGTTGGAATCATCCTCGGGAGAACCGGGTTTTAACAACCAGATAGAGCCGACCATATGCGGAGAAGCCGAGTTTGCAAACATGGCAATCACTGTCCTCTTAAATGATGAAAAATTTCCAGTTTGGCCAGCGCGGGCGAGCCGAGCTTCAGTCTGCTGACAAAAACAATCCGAGTGAACTCTGGAAATACAGGAAAATAATGAGCAGAAGGAGAAATAAATCACAGCTTATGTTGTGCAATTGTTCGGGGTGACGGGGCTAACCTCATCAATGTCTCTTAGATTTTACAAAGCAGACGCTTAAAGGGTGAGAACTGGTGCGGGCTGAGAGGAGAAGGGAGGTCGGCTGCTTGTTCTGCAAAGGGAAAAACAAAAATACCGTGTTACACTTTCTTGATGACTTTGGATAATTATCGAAGAGCCAGGTGTTGGCTTCTCCTTCATCAAACCTCTTGTTTGCAGCAATTCTTTTGGGAAGGAGAGCACCACGTGGCAAAAGGGGCTTAGACCAACAAGGTCTGGATTCCATCCAGTGTCAGAGTGGGGTTTCTTGGGCCCACCAATGGAATTAATTTTTGGGTCCCATCAATAGAGTTGATTCTGGGGCCCACCAGTGGAGTTGATTCATGGGGCCACCAGAGGAGTTAGTTCTTGAGGCCTACCTGTGGAGATGATTCTTGGGGCCCACCATTGGAGGTGATTCTTGGGGTCCAGCAGTGGAGTTGTTTCTTGGGATCACCAGTGGAGTTGTTTCTAGGGGCCACCAGTGGAGTTTTTTCCTGGAGCCACCAGTGGAGATGATTCTTGGGGCCCACCAGTGGAGGTGATTCTTGGGGTCACCAGTGGAGTTGTTTCTTGGGGCCCAGCAGAGGAGCTGATTCTTGGGGTCCACCAGAGGAGTTAGTTCTTGAGGCCCAGCTGTGGAGATAATTCTTGGGGTCCACCAGTGGAGTTGATTCTGGGACCCACCAGTGGAGATCATTCTTTGGGCCCACCAGTATAGTTGATACTTGGGGCCTACCGGTATCCTGGTGATACTACTGACACATCTTATGTCACTAGGAAAGTATAAAAATATTAGGAGTAGAATGGAGGCAAGTGGAAGATCACTGACTGTAAGTCACTGGTACAGTTGAAACCAGAAGTTTCCATCCACTATATATAAAGCCCCATCTGCAGGTTTTTCTCACTCTCTGACATGAAATCAGAATAAACCTTCCCTGTTTTAGGTCAATTAGGAACCAAAATTATTTATATTTCCCAAATGTCAGAATAATGAGAGAGAATTTTTAAGGCATTTTTATTACTTTCTGCAAAGTCAAAAGTTTCTATCCATTTCATTAGTATTTGGTCGCTTTGCCCTTAAACTTTAAGACTTGGGTCAAACATTTTGGATTCTTCCACAAGCTTCTCACAATAGTTGGTGGGAATTTTGGCCCATTCCTCCTGACAGAACTGGTGTAACTGAGCCATGTTTGGGGGTCTCCTTGCTCGCACCGGCCTTTTCAGCTTTGCCCATAAATTTCCAATAGGATTGAGGTCAGGGCTTTGTGATGGCCACTCCAGAACATTGACTTGGTTCTCCTTAAGCCACTTTGGAACCAGTTTGGCAGTAGCTTCGGGTCATTGTCAATTTAGAAGACCCATTTCCGCCCAAGCTGTAACTTCCTGGCTGATGTCATGTGATATTGCTTCAGTATTGCCACATAATCTTTCCTCATGATGCCATCTATTTTGTGAAGTGCACCAGTCCCTCCTGCGGCAAAACAATCCCACAACATGATGCTGCCACCCCCGTGTTTCACAGCTGGAATGGTGTCCTTAGGCTTCCAGGCTTCTCCCTTTTTTCTCCAAATGTAACAATGGTCATTATGGCCAAAAAGTTTCATCAGACCACAGGACATGTCGCCAAAATATAGCTCTTTGTTCCTGTGCATTTGCAAACATTAATCTGGCTTTTCTATGTTTCTTTTGGAGTAATGGCTTCTACCTGGCAGAGCGGCCTTTCAGCCAATGTTGATACAGTGCCGGTTTCACTGTAGATAATGACACAATCCTACCAGCTTCCTCCGATCTTCACAAGGTCTTTGCTTTGTTCTTGGGTTATATGCACATGTCGGACCAAAGCACGTTCATCTCTGAGGCACAGAACCATCTCCTTCTGAGCTATGATTGGACATTCATCTGTTTTTGCTGAGATATTGACACAATCTACAGTTCCTCGGGCATTTACAAGGTTTTTGCTTTTGTTCTTGGGTTGATATGCACATGTCGGACCAAAGCACGTTCATCTCTGAGGCACAGAACCCATCTCCTTCCTGAGCGGTATGATGATTGGACATTCCCATCTTGTTTGTGCTTGTGTATAATTCTTTGTACAGATGAACGAGGCACCTTCAGGTATCTGGAAATTGTACCAAAGGATGAACCAGACTTGTGCAAGTCCACAATTCTCTTTCTGATATCTTGGCTGATTTCTTTAGACTTTCCTATGATGTTACACACAGAAGCCGTGTGTTTCTGGTGTGCATTAAAATACATCCACAGCTGTGCCTCTAATTAACTCAGATGTTGCCAGAAGCTTCCAGAGACCTGACCTCATCATATGGGCGGTCCAAAATTGTTTAAAGGCGGAGTAATCCCAATGTATGGAAACTTTTGACTTTACAGAAAGTAATAAAAATGCCTTAAAAATTCACTCTCATTATTCTGCATTTGGCAAATATAAATAATTTTGATTCCTAATTGACCTAAAACGGGGAAGGTTTATTCTGATTTCATGTCAGAGAGAAAAACCTGCAGATGGGGCTTTTTATATAGTGGATGGAAACTTCTGGTTTCAACTATAGGTGCAAGGTTCCGCAGCAGCACAGAGTATTTTAGATAAGAGTTGTGATCACATGGCTGTAGGAAGCCATAATTGGTGGAGGCTAGACCTCTGATACTGTTATTCTAAGCACCTCCAGGTGATCCTTTTCATCTTCATGACTCCCTGGCTCCCCGGAGGTGTCCAGCCTTGTACACAGTGGGGTCTGCATTGTGCCATTAGTAGGAGCTCAGTGATTATCTTGTAGCTAAAGCACAAATGTATCGTTTAAGAGCGTCGTATTTTATCTAAATCTCATGTCATATTACCTTACAGAAGTGAGACTTAGCTGTAAATAACGGGCGTGCTGTGCCTGTCATGTAGATTTTAATGAATAATCTCTCTTTCCCCCCATTACTAATGAGAATGCGCTGTCTTCTCCTGGTAGGATGCTGCCTGTACTGTGCTTTATGAAGTTATTGAACTTTTAAGAGCAGCTATGGGGTATATTCATTAGGAGACGCGGCAATGCATCACTATTAGTCTCAGACTGAGGGGTTTTGGAAAAATAGAATTCTAATTAGAGATATAATTCATAATTAGTTTGTAAATCCTCATTGTATTTTTATTTCTTTTTTTACAGAGCCATGTTGTCCTCATGGTCATAATAAGTGGATGTAGGAACTTAGGCTAGAGGAACCCTGTTACCCCAGACTTTTCTGTGGGGGAAGGGAGATGACAGCTGCTAGTATTGGACTATGGTGCTTGGGGTCTGCCAGTGGAGTTCATTCTTGGAGCCCACCACTGGAGGGGGGGACTTTTGGAGTCCACCAGTGGAGTTGATTCTTGGGGTCCACCATTGGAGTTGATTCTTAGGACCACCAGTGGAATTGATTCTTGGGGCTCTCCAGTGAGTTGATTCTTGGGGCCCACCAGTGGAGTTGACTCTTGGGGTCCACCATTGGAGTTGATTCTTGGGGTCCACCATTGGAGTTGATTCTTAGGACCACCAGTGGAATTGATTCTTGGGGCTCTCCAGTGAGTTGATTCTTGGGGCTCACCAATGGAGTTGATTCTTGGGGTCCACCATTGGAGTTGAGTCTTGGGGCCCACCATTGGAGTTGATTCTTGGGACCACCAGTGGAGTTGATTCTTGGGGCTCTCCAGTGAGTTGATTCTTGGGCTCCATCAGAGAAGTACCTTCTCGGGCCCCATCAGTGGAATTGGTTATTGAAGCCCACCAGTGGAGTGGAATTTTGGAGCCCACCAGTGGAGTGGAATCTTGGAGCACACCAGTGGAGATGATATTTGGGGCCCATTCTATAGCTGCTGTTTCTTCTGTTCATGATTCTTGCTTTCTGACTCTATTTCTCTGCCTTTCTCCCTAAATAGCAGCCCTATTCCTGCCATGCTCAGTAGCCGACCAGAGTTTTCCCCTGATCTCCTTTGTGCCAGGTCGAGCCTGAAAACTCCTGAGCAGAGGCAGGACAATGGTTAAGCAGAGCTTCGCGACCACCTAGTTCACCACCTCATGACTGTTAGGAAGGGGGCACAAATATAGAGTTCATGAGATGAGCCTGATCCATACAAAGTGGGTACTGGTTGTTAGTTACACTCTATAAAAATGAATCCTCAGAAAAAAGATGGCACAATTGCTTTTTTCCCAATGCCTCCTAGCTGGGGAGGGTTTTCCAGTTTGTAGAGTCTTCTCTGGGTCTTGTGCTGTTTCTCAGCAGAGTTTTTCCTCACCTCTTTCTGTTTTTCCCATTGAGCCCTATCCTATGGAATGCAGCACCAGTCCTGAATTTATAGGAAATCCGTGTACCACAGTATCAATGTAGACCGGGTTTTTTTTTTTTTTTTTTACTTTTTCCAGTTTTACAGATTTATCAGTAACTAGGCCATGTGAACTGTTCTTTATTGGGTAAAGCACTGCTAATCTCATCTTCAGCAAGGAAAAAAATATTTTTAGAAGTGGTCAGCTTGGGGAAAAAAGCCTTAAAAAAACAATGTTGCATTTACCTTCCTTTTTCTGGCTTTAAATAGGCCAAGAGTGGACAGACGAAATGGAAGAAGTTAGAATTCCCTACAGGGCGCCCACAGCTGCTGCTTCATTGCTCCCCGGCAATCCATTCCGTCTCACTTCCGGGTTCTTATTCTCATACACAGGAAAGGGTTGTGGTTGAATGTAAGTGACTGCAGTGCAAGCTTCTCCTGTTTATCAGGAAAAGAACCTGGAACTGAAGATGAGCAGATCCTGGGGAGCTCCAGAACAACAGCGGTGCGGGACCTGTAAATAAATGTAAAAAAAAAAAAAAAAAAAAACACCTTGGACCCATTCAAGAATAATTTTTCTTTGCTGGATAACCCTTTAAAAAGAAATATTGCCAATTAGCTCTTGGAGAAGTAATAGGTTCACTTAATTTTCTCCCTGCACTGTGGATGTTTACTCAATTAAAGATATGGGCCATACAACTGTCTGTATAACTAGTCTAGTGTGTTACTAGTTTAGTTATATTGTGTTTTGTCTATTGTTGTGACTAAGATGTTTTGTAGCAGCGACAGCCGAGCCATGGATGTAACGTCACCTGTTTTAAACCAGCAGAAAACCCTGGAGTGATGGTGGCTTCTGGAATGAGTTCTTACTATGATAGTAGTTGTTTTTCAAAAAAAATCTTGGACAACTTCTTTGGAGATAGGAGGCTCTACTTCCAATGGATTAATGGTGAGAGAGTATAGGTTATCAAATGGTTATCAGATGATTATACCCCACTTAGCCAGTTTAGCCCTAGTAATTTGACCCCAGGGCTACCGTCATGAATAGGGCAATTCTGTCCAGAACCTGCACTTATGCACTCTGACCCTAGCACTGACCCTAATATTTCCTCTTATCCCCTTTTGGGATTCCGACTTTTTAAAGGAGTTAAAGTTGTTATTGACTTTGAATTGAGTCCTTTAGTCCCCTATCCTTGTTCTAGTAAAAACCCTATGATACCCCACTTAGCCTGTAAAGCCTTTGTAACTTGACTCCAGGGCTACCATCATGAAAAGTGCAATTTTGTCCAGAACCTGCCCTTATACACTCTGACCCTAGCACTGACCCTAATATTTTCTCTTATCCCCTTTTGGGATTCCCACTTTATGTAGGACCTTAAAGGTGTTATTGACTTTGAAATTAGTTCTCCAGTCCCCTATCCTTGTTCTAGTAAAAACCCTATGATACCCCACTGGGCCTGTAAAGCCTTTGTAACTTGACCCCAGGGCTAGCATCATGAAAAGGACAACCCTGTCCACTCTGACCCTAACACTGACCCTGATATTTCCTCTTATCCTCCTTCTTTGTGGTTTGTCTTTAGTGTCTATAGTGACTTAGATATAATCAATGCAGTAATCCAAGTATTCGGAAAGGGTTCACTTCTTTTTACAAGCTTTATTAATCAGATGTTATATATGATTAATAGGCTGTTTATAAATCTTCCTATGTGGTATTCTATTGAGGTATATACAGTATATAGAGCAGGGCCATCTTTTCCATTGGGCACACTAGGCAGTTGCCCGGGGGGCCCCACTAGTATAGGGGCCACTTGTGGTGTATGCTTGTTCCAGGAATACAAGATACATACCCTGGATCCCTTGGTTGGCATTGCTTATTTAACTATTTGCATGCATAGGATGTGCAAACTATGGTGGAGAAGGGAGACAAAGGCTCCCTGCCCTGCCAAATAGTATTGTAAACTGCAAGCTGCTGGTGTCCAGACATAAGTGGTGTGATAATATTGGTGTGCTTGTGGGTGGCTAGAGGTATGACCTAGTGTGATGTCATGTATTTCGGCAGAGCCTACTGCAGTGCTATGCCCAGGGGGCCCATAATGCTGTTAAAACAGCTCTGATATAGAGGCAATGAACCAACCATCCTTCATGCCTTCCATGCTCGTTGTTGTGTTTCTTGACATCTGTTGAGGTTGTGTGTATGATATCTGCCCTTATTTGTGCCTGATGGTGGGAATCATCCCTGTGCTCCCTCTTCAACCTCTCAACGCACCGAACGGAGGAGCCACTATAGACCTTAGCACATCTTTCACTGTTACTGCCCTTTGTTGCTTCTGCGGTGACAATGTCGAGAGCACCTCTAGTGCTTTGGTGAGATGTGAAGAAAGCTCAGTCTACCAAGTAGCCGTCCACACGAGAAAATCGCTCCTCGGTGTTCGTTTTCATACAATGAGACGTGTTTCATCTCTCAGATACGCAGCTGTGCCTAACACACAGAATGTGCTGTAACCTGCGTGATTGCCGATGTTCTCCATAGCTGGCTGTGTCTGTGATGTTGGAAAATCTTGTACTATCAAATACATACTGCTAAAGTAGGATGGAAAGGTCTGCGCAGGTCTCATCTATGTTGGTAAATGAACATCAAGGGTGACATTTCCCATTAGGGCTGTGACATTTTTTTGGTGTATTTTGCACCAAAAAAACTGTTGACGCCCTATTCTCCATATAAATGAACTGTCGTGCACCAAAACTAGGTGCATTATACGCAAGCATTATATTTACTATTTTGCCATAGGCAAACTTAAACTCTATCAGTTCTCTAGCTATTAAACACTAAAACGTAACTTTTATTATATCTAACTCTTAACCTCTATACTCACTATTTAAAAACCTGATCTCTAACCTCATCATTTAACCCTTTTAGCTTCTGAGAGAGGGAATAACTCCCTATCATCAAGTCTGGTGGAACCCCACCTACTAACAGGGGAGCCTTATATCTATAGCAAAGTACTAGCTCCAGTAAGGGATCCCAAGCCAACTACTTGGGCAGTCGTCCCTAATCTCATAGACACAGAACAAATAAGGCCACCTTGTGACACCCCTGCAGCAGGTGACACTTGTAGACAGAGGTGAGAGATCACAATTTAAAACGTCATGCCTGACCTCGCCCTCAAAAATCACTCTTTGTTCTCTTGCGAGATTCCCAATTTTTTGGAGACTATTATACGCAAGCATGACACATTTAAATGCGTCTAAAGTAGGCGCATCAAATATGCTAGCATTGATATGCTATGTGCCTACATTTTTGCTATGCACCTAGATTAGGCCCATCAGTTATACTATGCAAGGTAGACCAGACGCCTGGTATCTGACAGGTTCATTCATTCGGGCGCACTATACACTCATTTAATGCGCCTGGCGTGGTGACGCCTCTTTTCTGTCATGTGGCCCCAAATGTGTTAGCAAAGTGCCCACATGTCCTTTTTAGCTTGAACCCAGGTCAGGTATACGGCCATCCATGTACCCTCTAGTTCTAAGGGATACAGTGAAAGATCATAGTAGACAATAATTCAATCTTCTTTTTATTTTTATTTTACTTTTGGGATCTTTGGGATTCCTACTTTATGTAGAGACTTAAAGTTGTCATTGATTTGGAATTGCGTCCTCTTATCCCCCATCCCCATTCTCGTAACAACCCTATTATACTCCATTTGACCTGTAAAATCCTAGCAACTTGACCTCAGGGCTACCGTCATGAAAATAGCAATCCTATACACAACCTGTCCTTATACCCTCTGACCCTAGTACTGACCCTAATATTTCCTCTTATCCCCTTTTGGGATTCCCGCTTTATATAGGAGCTTAAAGTTGTTATTGACTTTGAATTGAATAATCTAATCCCCTATCCTTGTTCTAGTAATAACCCTATGATACCCCACTGGGCCTGTAAAGCCTTTGTAACTTGACCCCAGGGCTACCATCATGAAAAGGACAACCCTGTCCAGAACCTGTCCTTATACACTCTGACCCTATCACTGACCCTAATATTTCCTCTTATCCCCTTTTGGGATTCCCACTTTATATAGGAGCTTAAAGTTGTTATTGACTTTGAATTGAGTCCTCTAGTCCCCTGTCCTTGTTCTAGTAATAACCCTATGATACCCCACTTAGCCTGTAAAGCCGTTGTAACTTGACCCCAGGGCTACCATCATGAAAAGGACAACCCTGTCCAGAACCTGCCCTTATACACTCTGACCCTAGCATTGACCCTAATATTTCATCTTATCCCCCTTTGGAATTTACCACTTTATAAAGGGGCTAAAATGTGTAATTGACTTTCATGAACTGATCTTCTCTTAGTATAACCTATCCCGTAGTGTCTCCCCAGGATCATGAAAAGGAAATGATCCAGGTCCTTTCATCTATACAATACATAATATTCTTACCCCCCTTGAACTCTTCTGGAGTTTTTTTTACTACTTAGTTCCATATTGTCCCTTGTTTGTTTTCTATTCCTTTTCCCCCCTGATGAAATCACGTCCATGGGTCACAGGGTGCTGAGCCAATCACTGGCCTCAGTGGTCTTTATCTGCATATGCAACACTATTGGGGCCAGTGATTGGCAGTGAGTGACAAGCGAACCATGGACGTGACATCATCGGGTTTGAACCAGTAGGAAACGCTGAAGTGATGGTGGCCTCTTAGTTGAGTTATTGTTGGACCGTTCTTTGTTCTTTTTCAAAAAAATCTTGGAAACTCCTCTAAAGATAGGAGGCGCTACTTCCAATGGATTAATGGTGAGAGGATATAGAACATAAGACAATGGGATAGCCCTATTATATCCCACTTGGCCTGTAAAGCCCTAGTAACTTTACCTCAGGGCTACCATCATGAAAAGGGCAACCCTGTCCAGAACCTGTCCTTATACACTCTGACCCTATCACTGACCCTAATATTTCAACTTATTCCCTTTTGGGATTCCCACTTTATATAGGAGCTTAAAGTTGTTATTGACTTTGAATTGAGTCCTCTAGTCCCCTATCCTTGTTCTAGTAATAACCCTATGATACCCCACTTAGCCTGTAAAGCCGTTGTAACTTGACCCCAGGGCTACCATCATGAAAAGGACAACCCTGTCCAGAACCTGCCCTTATACACTCTGACCCTAGCACTGACCCTAATATTTCATCTTATCCCCCTTTGGAATTTACCACTTTATAAAGGGGCTAAAATGTGTAATTGACTTTCAATTGAGTCCTCTTATCCCCCATTCTCGTTCTAGTAATAACCTTATTATTCCCCACTTGGTCTGTAAAGCCCTGGTAACTTAACCCCAGGTCTACCATCATGAAAAGGACAACCCTGTTCAGAACCTGTCCTTATACACTCTGACCCTACATGACCCTAATATTTCATCTTATCCCCCTTGGAATTTACCACTTTATAAAGGGGCTAAAATGTGTAATTGACTTTCAATTGAGTCCTCTTATCCCCCATTCTCGTTCTAGTAATAACCCTATGATACCCCACTTAGCCTGTAAAGCCGTTGTAACTTGACCCCAGGGCTACCATCATGAAAAGGGCAACCCTGTTCAGAACCTGTCCTTATACACTCTGACCATAACACTGACCCTAATAGTTCCTGGTATCCCCCTTTGGCATTCCCATTTTATGTAGGGGCTCAAAGTTGTCATTGATTTTGAATTGCGTCCTCTTATTCCCCATTCTCGTTCTAGTAATAACCCTATTATTCCCCACTTGGACTGTAAAGCCCTGGTAACTTGACCGCAGGGCTACAATCATGAAAAGAGCAACCCTGTCCAAAACCTGTCCTTATACACTCTGACCCTAACACTGATCCTAATATTCCATGTTATCCCCCTTTGGAATTTACCACTTTAAGTTGAAATTGACTTTGAATTGAGTCCTCTAATCCCCTATCCTAGTTCTCAGAGCTACCATCATGAAAAGGGCAATTCTGTCCAGAACCTGACCTTATACATTTTGACCTTAGCACTGACCCTAATTTTTTTTTTCCCTCTTCTTGCTTTTGGATCCCCAGAATATTAAGGAGCCCTCCCCTGTGTGCCAGTCCCTTACCCTGTGCCTTAAAGGAATAGTGAGGCTTCTCCTAGGTGGGTTGTCAACCAGATTATCCAGTTTGAATGCCACAAATCGACTATTAAAAAGACATTTAAGGGTTGCATTTTATTTTCTTTTATTACCTCTAATCCAATATTTTTACATGGATCCCAGCTGCACCTGTCTATAAATATAATATCAGTTGGATCGAAATGCTCTTTTAATATTCTAAATGTACATCGAAATCCCGGTGTCGTATAATATGAACTTCTAACCAGATGGTGCCGGATGACAACTTGAAAATCACACTCTGTTCCCTACAACCCAACTGTACGCGAGATACATGGATATGACATTGGCAGAGCAAATGGAGATGAAAATACTTTGACCTTCAAATTATTAGAAAATAAAGAAAGCAGGACGGGAAGAGATGTCAGTGTTATGTGTCAGATACCGGCGTCAGACCGGACTCGAATGAAGCCGGCAGTGGTTTCTCTCCATGTTCGGATATTGTCAAGGTCATAACTGTTCACTTAAAAA
This sequence comes from Phyllomedusa bahiana, assembly GCA_025379985.1. Classification (NCBI taxonomy): domain Eukaryota; kingdom Metazoa; phylum Chordata; class Amphibia; order Anura; family Hylidae; genus Phyllomedusa; species Phyllomedusa bahiana. Next base: position 60,925 of record JAODAL010010431.1, on the reverse strand, counting down.
TGTATTTTTGGCTCGGAACGGAAAACTGTGAATATATCCCTAAAGCTGCACCAGATTCAGGATGATATCTATGGACTTGTGTGATAATCAATAGAAACGGACAAAAATTGATGGACCAGTCAGGGCTGGAGGCTAAATGACCACATTCCCTATGGGTGCCATCATTTAGAGTTCACCGTCCTCCTCAGAATGAGTCAGAGACGACAACTCCCTAATGTATGGCTTAAAGGGGATTTGCCAACAGACCAAGTACTGACCTCCGTTCAGCATGATGCTGAGTCATGAAGCTGCAGTGGAGAGAAGGAGAGGGGAGGGGGGAGTGAGGAATCCAAGGGAGCGTCTCAAAACTTAAGTGAACTAATAAACAGTACAAGAGGGGATTCAATACAGCAAGACACAGAGCCTCAGACGGCACTGTCAGGAGGAGCCTTATCTGCTAAGCAGCTTATGTAATGTAAACAAATCACGGAGCTGACAGAGACGCACACAGACACACACAGCCAGAGCACAGAGCCTGCATAAGGGGATCCTGTGACATGTTCACTCAAATAATCAAACTATAACTTGTTAATTCTTTATACAAAAGATAACACCTATTCTAAACAGCAGATTTAAAGCATATTCATCAGATAAAGCAGGGATCTAATAACACTACAGCTAGTTATTCTGTATACAAAAGAAAACATATTGCTACCCGGTGCCTTAAAAGACCATTCATTCTGCCTGTCATCAGATAAGAAGTGATTCACGCAAGTGTGGCCTTTCAGCTCCTGGGTCCTGACTAGGGGAAGCTTTGTGGTAACCAAGGGGGATTGAGAAATGCTATAGCTCTCAGAGTTTTCAATTTTTTTAAATAACATATATTTATAAAAGTTATTAAATACCCATTTTGGAGGTTCCCACTTCAACATTACATGGTAGAAAACCCCCTTTAACAACCTGGAGCTAAAGTACTATTGTGTGGGCAATGTATGGTATCAGAGCACAGATTACGGCAGTATTTATTGGGGACCATATGACATTATTATTTAGGCTCAGTTACATGAACATAGTCGAAAATTAATTTTGTGCATTGCTGGTGGTATTAGTTAGACACTGCATAGGGTTACTTGTGTACCCCATGGTAGTTATATGAAGAGGATCATGATGTTTGTAGCATTTTTATTTTTTACTTTATTTTTTTATTTTTCGAGCTTGAGTTCATTCCAAAAACTATAATAAAATCCCACAAGATATTACTACTCAGACACCTCAACGCAAAACCAGTTTTACATAAATGGATTGGGGAACCACTAGATACTGAAACAAGGATTTACCACAAATCAAATTGAATCACAGCAAAGACATGGATCTGATAGTTAAAATGTAACTTTTATTAAGTACTGATAAAACGATTGGCAAAAAGAAAGAAACAAAAACACTCCCCCTAGTAAACTATAACAAAAATGGGCCCTACCTGAAGTGGGGCAATAGCTCCAAAAAGGGCGGTCACACACTGGAACCTCCTGCCCAACCCTAAAAACGTTCAGTACAAAATCCTGGGGTCTATACAATACTTGAGGGAGGGCAGAACAACACCACTAAGACTTATAGCGACATGTATGAATCCGGGCGCTGACAGGCCAGTTCTAAATCACTTTAAGGCAGTGTACAATGCACCAGGATGTATGAAGCTGTTCTACTGCAGGTCATACATACAGGACAGTGTAGAGCCAATACCACAAGGCGGCTCAGGCACCACCTTTACCCTGGTCTGTTCTTCTGCAGGTCATACATACAGGGCAGTGTAGAGCCAATACCACAAGTCTGGCTCAGGCACACCTTTACCCTGGCTGGTGTTTTCTGCAGGCAAAACATAAAAGGCAGTGTAGAGCCAATACCACAAGTCTGGCTCAGAAAACCACCTTACCCTGGTCTGTTTCTTCTGCAGGTCAAACATACAGGCAGTGTAGAGCCAATACCACAATCTGGCTCAGGCACCACCTTACCCTGGTCGGGCTGTTCTTCTGCAGGTCATACATACAGGCAAGTGTAGAGCAATACCACAAGTCTGGCTCAGGCACCATTTTAAACCCTGGTCTGTGTTCTTGCAGGTCATACATACAGGGCATGTAGACCAATACCACAAGTCTGGCTCAGGCACCACCTTACCCTGGCTGTTCTTCTTCTGCAGTCATACATACAGGACAGTGTAGAGCCAATACCACAAGTCTGGCTCAGGCACCACCTTTACCCTGGTCTGGCTGTTCTTCTGCAGGTCATACCATACGGGCAGTGTAGAGCCAATACCACAAGTCTGGCTCAGGCCCACCTTTACCCGGGTCTGGCTGTTCTTCTGCAGTCATACATACAGGCAGTGTAGAGCCAATACCACAATTTCTGTCAGGGTAACCTTTACCCTGGTCTGTTTTTTTTATATTTAAAAAGTTAACAAATTAGGCACAATCTCCAAGGCACCCAACCATTTTACCCTTGCTCTGCCCCCTTTTCTGGGGAACTCAGGGATAGAGTAGGATCCATCACCCATAGGCTCCCATGTCTATTAAACATACACTGTGCGGTATACTTTTGTTTGCTGGATGCCTTTTTTATATAATAGTAGATATGCAGGATAATGTTGCACTTTGGATTCATAATACGATACAAAGTCACGGGACACAATATTATTATCCAACGTGAAAACACTTGATATGCTTATTAATAACATGATACAAAGGAATGCTTAAAGGGAAGGTGTTATCAAAAAAATGACTTCTGACAATTTTAAAAAATTAGACCTGCAGTCCGCTCAGTCCGTTTTGAGCATTCTTTTAGATCCAGTCCATTGAATTTCTCGTGAACATGAAAGAGGGATCCGCCCTCGAAATGTCGCAGGAGCAGCTCGGGTGTGCTGAGGGCTCCTATGTTCATACTATGGAATTGCCATGAGAAATTCAAAGTTTTTTCATGTTGGATAATACTGTTGTGCCCTGTGCTTCTATATCGTCTTAAGGTTACTAGGTCAGCATAGGAGAGACGCCGACTGACTGGAAACTCTGTGGGTGCGCAACATTGCAATTTGTCATTTGCAATAGATTCATGTGTAGCATTTTGGATTCATGTGGATGTCATATTTGACCCAAATCTAAGCAAATCGACTTTTGGGGGGAAACAAACAAAAAAAAAATCAATCCTAACCCAAACTCGGGGTGAAGGTTACAGTTTTTACAGTATATAGGGGTTAATGCTCCTTTCAAGGCATCACTTCTGGTGTCACATCTAATGTCACTTTGGTTTCCATATGTTGACACTGATCACTGCACTTGTCAAGCAAATTAAATAGTTATATATATATATATATATATATATATATATTATATATATACACATATATATATATATATTACACATATATATATATAATATACACATATATATATATAATATATATATATATATATATATATATACATAATATATATATATATAAAAATATATATATATATTATAAAATATATATAAATATATATATTTATATATATATATATATATAAAATATATATATTATATATCCCAAAAATCACTGCCGAAAATTGAGTGATCCCAAAAGAGATTATAATCCTCATCCTAAAATGTAACTTTTAATAAATAGTATTAAAATTAATTACAAAACATGGTAAAGACATAGTAAGGGTCATGGAAATAGGACTCACTTATAGCAATGGTCACCTGGTTTCATGTGAACACTGTCCTTCAAAGGGGTACCACGATAAATGTCCCTATAAATCCAAAATATACTAGGAGAAAAAAAGTTACATAATCCCTGGCGCTATAAAAAAGTTCCTAAAGAGAGATTCCCTGAGCGGAGTTATTGCCCCGAAAAGGGCGACCCCACAAAAATGACCCTTACCTCGCCTTAATTCTAGTTTTAATACATGAGGCCCTGTACGTATACATAATATTTTTAGTTATTTTTGGCAGGATTTTGCCGAATGCAGAGTTTTAATGAACCAAAAAAGAAAAAAAAATCTCTTAATTTGCGGCTTTAATGAAGATTTGAGGATCCCATGATGGAGTGTCCAGCTTGGTATTGATATCAAGGATACATGTTCTTTCAGTTCTGTACAAAGCAGACTTTGATGTCTCGCCCACACGGATAATACTGCTCCATGTTGTTTCTCCTTTCTCTCTCGTGCCCTCCAGGGCAGCTCCTCGTGGCTTGCTAGTAAGTAGATGGGTACTTGAAGAAGTGTGAATGTAGGATGGGCTCTGCACCTAAAATGACGTCCGTGTTCTGACAAGGCAGATTATAAAGGGACAGGGAACAGAAGACAAGTGTTTAGAATGGCCGGCTCTAAGGTCGGGCGGGGGAAGTCTTCATGGACTTTTATTCAACATTTCTCAGCTTAACTAAGAGAAATATCAAACACTCAGCTCCGTACCTAAAAAGAAAAAACAAGAAAACTGTCCCACTCTATCCCCCTCTGATCTCTCTATTAGGGTATGTTCACACGGCTTTTCCCAGGCATATAGCAGCATATACTGTGCGTGCTGCTATACGCCTACTGTTTTAGAAGTATTAAAATGAGTGCTATGGTTCTACCGTATCTGCGGGGCGTACTTCTGGTGTACTGCAGTGCAATCTAACCCCAAAGTACGCCCCGCAAATACATCATGTGAACATACCCTTGCAGTCAGCGGCGCTACACTCTTACTGGTCAAACAAGTCTGCTGCCTTGGGATAACCTTTGACTCCTCTCTGTCGTTCAAACCACACATGCATGCCCTTACTTCTGCCTGCCGCCTCCACTGAAAAATATTTCAAGAGCACTCTCATTCCTTAACTTCGATACTACAAAAATGCTGGTCCATGCCCTTGTCATCTCCTGCCAAGACTACTGCAACATCCTTCCCTGAGGCCTCCCGCCTAGACTACTGCCACATACTTAACTTGTCATCTCCTGTCTAGACTACTGCAACATCCTTCCCTAGGGCCTCCCACCTAGACTACTGCAATATCTTTCCATATGGCCTCCCACCTAGACTACTGCAACATCCTTGCCTGTGGCCTCCGATCTAGACTACTGCAACATCCTTCTCTATTGCCTCCCATCTAGACTACTGCAACATCCTTCCCTATTGCCTCCCGTCTAGCCTACTGCAACATCCTTCTCTGCGGTCTCCCATCTAACACTCTTGCTCCCATTCAAACCATCCTCAACTCTGCTGCCCGTCCAATCACCTTTCTCCTTGCTTCTCCTTTGCCAAGCTAATTCAATTCAAGTTACTAAACATGACCTAAAAAGCTCTCCACAACCTCTCCCCTCCATACATCTCTGCCTTAATCTCCAGATACCTCCCCTCATGCAATCTCCGCTCCTCACAGGACCTTCTTCTCTGCTCTTCTCTTATCAGCTCCTCACACAACCATCTCCAAGACTTCTCCCGTGCTTCCCCCATTCTCTGGAACTCACTGCCCCAACACATAAGACTCTCCTCCACCCTCACTTGTCTAAAAAGCAAACTGAAACCCCATCTCTTCAGGGTAGCCTATAACCTACATTATCCCTGCTGCCCCTAAACCCCCCACCTACTGTTTCTTTTCTCCTTCTTTGTATATTGTAAGCCCATGGGAGTAGAGTCCTCTCTTCCTCTGTACCAGTTACTAATCATTTTTCATCACCATTGTACATTGTTTGACATGTTAATTATGTAACCCCCCTCAAATGTACAGCGCCCTTGGATTAATGTTGCTTTAAGTGTAATAATCAACTACACTGTTGGGCCCCAAAAATCAACTCCACTGGTGGCCCCAAGAATCAACTCCACTGCTGGGCACCAAGAATCAACTCCACTGTTGGGCTCCAACAATCAACTCCTCTGGTGGGCAACAAGAATCAACTGTACTGGTGGAGCCCCAAGAATCAACTGCACTGGTGGAGCCCCAAGAATCCACGGCACTGGGGGCCTCAAGAATCAACTCCACTGGTGGAGCCCCAAGAATCAACTACACTGGTGGAGCCCCAAGAATCAACTGCACTGGTGGCCTCAAGAATCAACTCCACTGGTGGCCTCAAGAATCAACTCTACTGGTGAGCCCCAAAAATCAGGTCTACTGGTGGATCCCAAGTATCGTCGACTAACAGACTCCAAGAATTAAGTCCACTGGTGGAGTGATAATAATAATAATAACAATAATCATAGCTGAATTGAGGTCCAGCAAGCAAAGGGTTGATAGGTGGTAAGAGATTTAGTAAAGAGCCACAAAGAAGACTGCTTTTTTTTCAAATTATCAGTTGGAAAGCGATGGGCCCTCAATAGGCTCCACACAAGGAACCTGTGTTACCTGTGTGCCCAAAACTCAACAATGCAGGATATCACCTGTTGTGGGACCAGAACTTGATGCTTTGACTGAAGCAGATGACTTCCAGCTAAGAGTCTAGTACAGAGAAGTCACTTAGATCTGCCCAGAGGACCGGGGTGATCTCTGCTCTGTTGCTAATTCCACGCTTGGCAATCCTTCTGAACATCACAGTCCATCATTGGCTTATAACAGCGTTTACCCTGCAGTCTGCAAAGCACTTGCTTTATAATAAGACCTCCAATAATTTCCTGTTTTGGCTGCAATCTCCATTCTCCTTTATGTCAAAAGCAGGACCCAGATGTTGCATGGTGGCATAAACAGGAGCTGAGCCCTCGCTCGGCAGAGATTTACAGGACCCTGTGGCACTTCCATAAATACATATTTTACATAAATAATTGTGATTACTGTAGTTTACCATCAAATTATTTGTTCCTGTTACTAACAAGCCTGAAGACTTTCCATTCCTCTGAGTGCTCCAGTTAGCTCTGTGTGTTCGGAGAATGCTCATTTGCCTATGCAAACTCATAATAATGATTAGGATCGTTATCTTAGTTATGGAGATTATCAGGAGAGCCGCAACAAGTCAGTCGGTCCTAGTCCGCCATTCGTGGGGCTCATGCACCGTTGGGAATGCGCTGATTCAGGACGGATACCGGAGAAGGTCAATGAAAGTGCAAAGAAAACAAAGCTAAACTCAATAAATTGGCCACAGTCCTGGCCATTATTTCCGTCTTCTGTGAAACAAGAAGCTGTGTGTCTATGGCTGGAGAGTCGAACTAATTGTATCTGAGGGACCGTATCAGCATAGTGGTTGCCCTCAAAAGGCCATTGGAGGGTGGCTAAGGTGCCTGGGAGGGGCTGTCAGACATCCGCTTGTGCCTGAAAGTTGATGAACATAGAAGTGTAGAGGTTCACGCCAAAGCTCTCAATCCAAAATGGCGCTAGGTCCCTCTGCTGGTGCTGCCTCCTCATCTAATCGCTGACTGCATCCTCCGAGGAAAGCCAAGAGCAGGTTCTTCTGTGTCTTGACCTTGTCCATTCCTGCTCACTGTGTTAAGTTCTCATGAGCCACATAAATTGACATTATGGGCCGAATTTGGGCCTTGGGGCTTGAGGTGGACAAGCATGCTCTATGGTTTCCATTGTAAATACACATGGCGTGTTGATTGGATATGTCTTAAAAATCTAATCAGTGGGGGTCAAAATATATACTTGGCCAACGCTTTGTTCAGGAACTTACAAGCAATGACATAGCAATGACAGTCCTACCCAGACAACCTAACCAACCTCCAATGTAGGAAGCTTGGTGCTAAGAAGGTGGAAGGGGCCCCCAGTTATACAGCCTTAAAGGACATCTTGGCCTATTTACTGACCACATGGCACACGAGAACCAGATAGCTAATGTGCCCCTTGGTGAAAATGAATTTGACAACCCTGCTCTATGACTTTCTCAGACTTCTTTGTGGGTAATGAGATGGTACTCTAGCATGAATGGCATATTGATAGACAAGTGGTCCATGATATTGCCTAAAGACAAGGGTTGACCAGCTGGAACAATCCCTTCATTGCAAACCAAAAATGAGAATTTTTTTTAATCATTTGTTTAGAAGGAATCAATAAATATCATCATTGTGTTTCTTGCTCTCTCTCTCTCTCTCTCTCTCTCTATGTATGTATGTATATATATATATATATAATATATATATATTTTATATATATATATATATATATATATATATAATATATATATACACTACAGACCAAAAGTTTGGACACACCTTCTCATTCCAAGAGTTTTCTGCTACTTTCATGACACTGATCTAATGTCCATTCCTTGTGTTCTTTAGCCCAAACAAGTCTCTTCTGCTTGTTGCCTCCTTAGCAGTGGTTTCCTAGACTTGTTTGGGCTAAAGAACACAAGGAATGGACATTAGACCAGTGTCATGAAAGTAGTCATGAAAATACAGAAAACTTTTGGGAATGAGAAGGTGTGTCCAAACCTTTGGTCCTGTACTGTATATATATATATATATATATATATATATATATATATATATATATATATATATATTTTATATATATATATATATTATATATATATATTATATATACATACATACATACATACACATTAGGTTTCTGGGCCCTGCTATCTAGAAATAAATAGAAAAAAACTTTAAAACATAGCTTAACACTCTATAGATTCTGTCTAGAAAAATAAAGTAAAAAAGTGGCGGTTTGCTTAAAGCAAGATAACCCATGCGTGGAATAATTCAGCAAAACAACATTAGTCTGTGGTGAAGAATCAGAGAGCTTCTTGAAAGTCGGACGGATTGTCAGAAATGTCTCTTTTGGTGCTTTGAGTCGAGTCTGAAGGATTCTGCACCTTGAAAGCCCAATTTTTTTTGCAATTTATTCTGCCTGTTGACTGAAGGATCAGTCCGGTTTGGTGGTTATTTTCAGGCTGTGAGGTTATGGCATTCCCTGAAGTTTTCAGTCAACAGAGAAGAAAGCTTGCTTTTGGTGGATATTTTTACTTGGGATTTTCAAGTCGTGCTTGCCTTTAGCTAAAGTTCATATGTGGGGTCTTTGAAGGTTCATAAGGAGCGTGATCTGGAGACTTAACCATCTTGTTACTATTAAGAAATATTATTTATTTATTCTCATGATGTTTTGTTACTAATAATAACAATAGTATTTAAAATGAGGTGTAAATAATAATAATAATATTAATAATAATAAAAAGTTTAGTAAAAATAAAATATTTATTGGTCTTCTTCTTCTTCTTCTTCTTCTTCTTCTTATTATTATTATTATTATTATTATTATTATTATTATTATTAATATTAGTTTTATTTAAATAATTAAAAAAAAGCAAAAATAAGACATTTTTTAGACTTTATATTATTATTATTATTATTATAGATACATTGTGGTTGTTATTGTTATCAACAATAAAATAGCAAAATAAATTATATTATTAATACTTCAAATTATATATTGTTGATATTTTATTATTATTATTATTATATTAACAATAAATTAGTAAAATATAATATTACTTAAACTTCATGTTATATTATTATCAATAATATAATATTTGACTTTACTATTTTAATAATAATAATAATAATAATAATAATAATAATAATACATAATCGATATATAACATGAAGCATAAATTATATAATTTATTTTACTATTTTATTTTTGATAATAACAACCATTTTGTATCTATAATATGAATAATAATATAATATAATAATGTAAATAATATCTAATTTTATTTTTGCTTTTTATTAATAATTTGAATAAAACTAATAATAATAATAATAATAACAATACAATCTATTTTTACTAAGCATTTATTATTATTATTATTATTATTATTATTATTATTATTATTATTAACACTCCACCAGTGGAGTTAATTCTTGGAGTCCGTTAGTGGACTTGGGGTCCACCAGTAGAAATGATTCTTGAGACCACCAGTGCAGTTGATTCTTGGGGCCCACCAGTGGAGTTGATTCTTGGGGCCACCAGTTGAGTTGATTCTTGGGGCCACCAGAGGAGTTGATTCTTGGGGCCTACCATGGGAGTTTATTCTTGGGGCCACCAGTTGAGCTAATTCCTGGAGTCCCCCAGGGAAGTTGATTCTTGTGGCCCACCAGTGGAGTTGATTCTCGAGGCCCACCAGTGGAGTTGATTCAAAAGGCTCACCAGTGGATGTGATTTTTGGGGCCCACCAGTAGAGTTTATTCTTGGAGTCCACCAGTGGAGATAATACTTGGAGTTCACCAGTGGAGTTGGTTCTTGGGACCCACCAGTAAAGTTGATTCTTGGGGCCCACCAGTGGAGTTGATTATTGGGGCCCACCAGTGAAGTTGATTCTTGGGCCCACTCATGCACTTTATTATTTGGGCCCACCTTACAGCTACTGTACAAGACTGCACTATTCTTACATGCCTTTCTCTCTTCTTTGCCTTTTCCCTTAAAAGCAAACTCAGGCTTGCCATATCTAGGGACCGACCATGGAAAGGGGTCCACCATGTTCCACTATTGGCCAGTCCAAGCCTTGCTATGTCGTGTATCAGTAATAATTTGGATACAACACATATTGCAATCCTCTTATGTTTTCTGGGTGACTGCCGCCCGGCGTGTCACTTTAACCAGACGATGATGCACTTTATATGAAATGATCAGAAGTCTGAATAAAGGGAAGAGGCTTTGTGATCATCCCCGAGACGTGTGCAGCTCCCGGCCATGATGAAGTCAATATTGTTTATAGGCAGAGATGCAGCAACAGGAGGAGAAGATGCATTTGGTAGAACCTAAGTTTATTACCTCAATAAACTCTCATTACCCTTAATATGTAAAGTGAGGCGCTAACTACAGCCCAGAAATACAGCGTGCCCCGTCACCGGGAGGATATTTAGGAGCTGGGTCGGGATTTCAGCTCTCGTTGCAATGTACAAAACTATAAATCAAGTTTTGAAAGATGATCGTTTGCATTTAAAATACAGAACTCCGTGCACATTATACCACCCATCGATTCTCCCGGGGAAATTTGTGGTTTTCATTTCCCTTTCGTTAAAATTCCAAAAGGCAACCAGAGCATGGCGGAAACGTGCGGCGTGAAAACTAATGCAGCCAGGGTATGAAGGATGGATGGAAACATCAGTGCGCCGGCTGACATTGGAAGGGGACTCTTACAGCTGTATACTCCCAGAGAACAGTTTATGCCAACAATGTGGATGCTATCGACCCTATTAGAAGTCGGGACCAGCTGAAGTAGAAGCCGTTGTCTCCCTTACGGGCAGTGTGGGCCAGTGCAAGGCTTCCCTTTCTCCACTTGCATCTTAGTGATTGCAATATCTGGTCTATGCTGTAATATGTGGTCATTGGGGGTAAATGGGCAATGGACTCGTCTTGGAAAAAGGCATTTTTTTGCTATTTTTTGTCTGTTTTTTTTTTTCTATGTAGCCTCTGGGAGCAGCCACTTACCCTCCAATATGATTTGTATCATAAAAGCAGCTCATGAGGCTGCTATGGGGCCCCTGGAGATAAAGGGTCCTCCTTAACTTATCTCACTCATGTCACCCTTTAAAGCATGTTATTACATTGCTATATATTATCAGATATCGCAGTAAGTGATTATATGGGATAAGTGGGGTTTTTAGGTGTTTTTCTTCTATGTTTTTTCTATGTTGACTCACTTACCCTCCTATATGATTTGTATCATAGAAGTAGCTCATGAGTCAGATATGGGGCCCCTGGAGATAAAGGGTCTTCATTAAGTTATCTCATACTTGCCAGACTTTAAAGCATGTTATTATATTGTTATGTATTGTCAGATGTCTTAATGATTGCAATAACTGGCTGATCTCCTATTCGTTGCCTCCTATGGTGTAACTGGTGGCTAAGTGGACAATGGGCCTGTCTTGGAGAAGGGGATTTTTTGGGTGTGGGCTATGGGCCTGTCTTGGAGAAGGGGATATTTTGGGTGTGGGCTATGGGCCTGTCTTGGAGAAGGGGATATTTTGGGTGTGGGCTATGGGCCTGTATTGGAGATGGGGAATTTTTGGGTGTGGGCAATGGGCTTGTCTTGGAGAAGGGGGATTTTCAGGTGTGGGCAATGGGTTTGTCTTGAAGAAAGATATTTTTTGGTTGTGGGCAATGGATCTGTCTTGGAGAAAGGGATTTTTTGGGTGTGGACAATGGGCCTGTCTTGCAGAAGGGGATTTTATTTATTTTTTATCTGTTTTTTTTTTCTATGTGGGAACAACTACTTACCCTCCAATATGATTTTTACCATAACAGCAGCTAATTAGGCTGATATGCGGCCACTGGAGATAATGGGCCCATCTCAAGTTATATTATATCTGCCAGCCTTATAATGCATGTAATTATACTGTTTTATATTATATAATGTCAGATATGATTGCAAGAACTGGCCTGTGCGGTATTATGTTGTTACTGTGGGTCAATGGAGGAGAGGGTTGGTAAATGGGCAATGGGCCTGTTTTGGAAAAAGGTTTTTTTTTGTTATTGGTACTTTTGTCTGTTTTCTTCTCTGTAGTCTCTGGTTACTCTCCAAGATTATTTGTACCATAGAAGTAGATCAAGTTATTATATTTTTATTTATTATGTATTGTCTGATATCTCTATCTGCAAGAACCGGGCTATGCAGTGTTATGTGGCTACTATGGGGTAAGTGGGGGGTAAATGGGCAATGGGCTCATGTTGGAATAAGGTGTTTTTGTTGCTGTTTTTTGTTCCTTATCTTTTCTACGTAGCCTCTTTTCTCAGTAACCCTATAAGTAGGGGCATACCTCTAGAGGGTTCAGAAGTAGCAATCACTGTGGGGCTTTGCAACCGGAACGGGCTCAAAAATTCCTTCTGCCACATAAGAAGAAACTAGTGTTGCAATTGACACATTTGAGCTCAGGGGCCCCATTTGGGTTTTTACATTCGTGCCTAGGAGCTTCAAGTTACTCTTCTGACTCCAAGATGATTTGTACCATAAAAGTAGCTCATGAGGCAAATATGGGGAAACTGGAGAGAATGAGTAAGTGTGTAAGGGGCATATCTTGGAATAAGGCCGTGTTCACACTGCTTATTCATGGCAGATTTGTGAACCGGATTGCGCTCGCGAATCCGGTGTGAATAAGGGGCGGGACGGGGGCGGGGCCGGAGCGCGGCGGGGGCGCCGCTCCCCGGCCCCATAGACTGTCATTATCTACGCCGCGTACGCGCCGTAAATAATGTTCATGTCACTTTCTCCCCGCCCGGCGGATTCGACGAGCGGGAATGAGCGACGGAATCCACTGTTCTCTATGAGAACTGTGGATTACCGTAATTACTCCGACAGATTGGCGCCGTACTGCAGCGCAAATCCAGCGCAGTACGGTGCCAATCCGCGGCGAAATAAGCCGTGTGAACGAGGCCTAAGGGTTTTTTGGGGAGGGTTTTTTTCTATGTAGTCACTGGGAACACCTACTCCTCTGACTCCAAGATGATTGGTACCAAAGAAGTAGCTCATGAGGCTGATATATGGCTCCTGGAGAAAATGGGCTTATCTCAAGCTATCTCATTCATGCTACCCTTTGGGCAAATCATGTTATTATCTTGAGATATATATATATATAATATATATATATATATATATATATATATAATATATATATAATTATATATATATATATATATATATATAAAAATATATATATATATATATAATATAGGTCATATAAACTTAGTGATGTCAAGAAACTGTCCAATGTGGTATTACTGTCTGTGACAGCTATGGGATAAATGGGGGGGGGGGGGGGGGTACATGGGCAATGGTCTAGTCTTGCGACAAGGAGCTTTGTTGGTGTTTTACTGCTAACCATTTTCTTTCTAAACTCTGAGAACACTTATGTACATTGCAGAATTATTTGTACCATAGAAGTAGCTCACGTGATTCCTATGGAGCCTTTAGGGCTGAAGGGTCCATGCTAAGTTATCTCACACTTGCCATTCTTTTAAATCATGTTATTTTACTGTTATATATGGTCAGATATCTCAATGATTGCAAGAGGTGGCCTATACAGTTTTATGTGGCCATTGTGTGACCACTGTGGGGGAGGGGTAAATGGGCAATGGTCCCGTCTTGGGATAAGGAGTTTTGTTTTACTGCTACTTTTCTTCTTTGTAAACTCTGCGAACACCGACTCAGACTGCAAAATTATTTGTACCATAAAAGTAGCTCATAGGGCTGTGAAGGGGCCCAAGGAAGCTTCACGATGTGAAGAGTATTTGTGTGTAAGAATGGCCCGTGATCCCCCATGAGCAATGCAGACGACTAGTTTCTCCATGCAGGAGGCATCATCACCAACAAAGTATTAAACACATTGCAGGTGGTGCGTTCAATACTTTTATCTCCTGGGTCACTTCTCATTATTACACATAACTTCATTTCTGGACATATGGCTTAATTTCTTTGCCTGTGTAGATTGAATGGGCTAATAGTCTCAAAAAATTGGGAATCTAGCAAGAGAACAAAGAGTGACTTTTGATCACTATATTTACTATTTTGCCATAGGCAAACTTAAACTCTATCAGTTCTCAATCTATAAAACACTAAAACTTAACTTTTATTATATATAACACTTAACCTCGATACACACTATATAAACCTGATTTCTAACCTCTCAATTTATCCCTTTCTAATTGTGTAGGAATAACTCCTTTTCTATTATCAAGTCTAGTGGAGCACCACCTATTAGCAGGGAAACCTTATATATACAGTGATTTACTAACTCCAAAAAGGAATCCAAAACATCCTAATTGGACAGTCATCCCTAATCTGATGGGCATGAAACATATAAGGTTTCCTTGTGAGACCCTCTGCAGCGGGAAACACAGTAGAAAGAGGTAGGAAATCACAAATTAAAATGTCATGCCTGACCTCCCCAACATGTTTCACTAGCTAACTGCCTTCATCAGGGGATAGAGGTCCAGGCCTCTACCCCCCTGATGAAGCCAGTTAGGTGGTGAAACATGTTGCCCATCAGATTAGGGATGACTGCCCAAGTAAGATGTTTTGGATTTCTTTTTGGAGTTAGCAAATCATTGTATATATAGGGTTTCCCAGCTAATAGGTGGTGTTCCACCAGACTTGATAATAGAAAAGGAGTTATTCCTTCACCATTAGAAAGGGACAAACTGATAGGTTAGAAATCAGGTTTTTAAATAGTGTATATCGAGGTTAAGTGTCATACATAATAAAAGTTACGTTTTAGTGCTTTATAGATTGACAACTGATAGAGTTTAAGTTTGCCTATGGCAAAATAGTAAAGATTGAATGGGCTGTCACCGACATCTGGTGAGTATTTCATGTCAATAGCATCTTTAGAAAAAGGTTTACTTAGAGAATTGGTGACGTGTTGAATACTTATTTCACCCGCCATGTGTGTGCAGTATATATACATAAACATATTTATATACTTTTAAAAAAAAAAACATTTCAATGATCCACTAACAACTAACAAGCAGCTAAAACTTTTTGAACATTCCCTTAGTTTTGCTAAAAATGTTACCAGTTTATTAAAATTGCAGGAAAAAATAATATCGCATAAAACTTTGTCATTTTCCAGCCAGTTTGCGCGACGCAGCCACAGAGCTAAGACCGAGCTGAAGCCTGAGTAATAGACGCCAGACAAAATGTCATCTTTCGTTACCTCGCTCGGAATTAATGTGCATAATAAATAGACCAAATTGAAAGTCAAGCCAATGCAGCATGAATGACTAATAACGCGCGGGCCAAAATAGTCGACACACTCTGATCCTGACATCAGTGGCTTAATTACACGAGACATATGTAAGAGAAAGACTATGTTGCAGCTATTAGTCGGAGACCATATGGTAAGAGCAATATGGCATGTCTGATTATACCTTATCAACTCAGTCCCAAAACCGGCTGGAGTCGCTCCTTCCTGTCATTGTGCCGCGGAGCAGACTTCTTCTTTTTGAGCAGAGTCATTTTCTGTCGCGGTGAAGTGATATCTCTTACTGTCTGTTCTGCTGTCAAACACAACACGTCCTTCTAGCGGAGGTTAAAATCGACTGCACTTAGGAAATCACCAAAAAAGTAGACAGGATCATAGGACGAGTCGCCGTAATATTTCCCTTGTGTATAACTCTTCTCTCTCGTTCTGCCTTCTCTCTTGCTGCTGCTTTTCCAGATAGACGTCCTCAAAGAGCAAGCATGGGTCTCTTTCAAGGGGTTGTCCCACCATAGACTGATGGCACATTGATAGGAAATGGCATCAGTGTACTCCTACCTCTGCACCAATCTCGAAAATGACCCCCGAAACCTCTCCGATCAGAACAGAGAGGTGTCAGGGCTCGTTCTTGAAAAAAGTGCATTCCAAAATACAGGCAGTCCCCGACTTACAACGTTTCGACTGACATCTATCCCCTAGTTACAAATGGAGACTTATGGGGCCTGCTGGCCCCTGTAGTTCCATATTCCACAGCAGATAGAAGCTGTGGAACGACAAGTTCCAGCATGCCACAGCAACACATGAGGTGAAAGCTTCTTAACAGGGGCACAGACAGCAAAACAAATGTAAAAACCCTTCCCTGCACTATCCAAAATTTAAAAAAAAAAACCTTTTGTGCTGCAGTTACATTTAATACGTATACCTGTTCCGACTTACGTACAAATTCAACCATCGGGCTGTTCTGCCTTCTGTCTTGCTACTGCTTTTCCAGGTAGACAAGTCCTCAAAGAGCAAACATGGGTCTCTTTCAAGGGGTTGTCCCACCATAGACTGATGGCACATTGATGGGATATGGCATCAGTGTACTCCTACCTCTGCACCAATCTGGAAAATAACCCCCGAAACCTCTCCGATCGAACAGAGAGGTTTCAGGGCTCGTTCTTGAAAAAAGTGCATTCCAAAATACAGGCAGTCCCCGACTTACAACATTTCGACTGACATCTATCCCCTAGTTACAAATGGAGACTTATGGGGCCTGCTGGCACCTGTAGTTCCATATTCCACAGCAGATAGAAGCTGTGGAACGACAAGTTCCAGCATGCCACAGCAACACATGAGGTGAAAGCTTCTTAACAGGGGCACAGACAGCAAAACAAATGTAAAAACCCTTCCCTGCACTATCCAAAATTTAAAAAAAAAAAAACTTTTGTGATGGAGTTAAATTTAATAAGTATACCTGTTCCGACTTACGTACAAATTCAACCAAATGGGGCTGTTGCTTCCTGTCTTGCTACTGCTTTTCCAGGTAGACAATCCTCAAGAGCAAACCATGGGTCCTCTTTCAAGGGTTGTCCCACCATAGACTGAGGGCACATTGATGGGATATGGCATCGTGTACTCCTCCCTCTGCACCAATCTGGAAAATAACCCCCGAAACCTCTCCGATCGAACAGAGAGGTTTCAGGGCTCATTCTTGAAAAGGGGGCATTCCAATATACAGGCAGTCCCCGGCTTACAACATTTCCACTGACATCTGTCCCCTAGTTACAACCGAAGTCTTATGGGGAATGCTGGCACTTGTAGTTCCATGTCCCACAGCAGATAGTAGCTGTGGAACTACAAGTGTCAGCATGCCACAGCAGCACATAAGGTGAAAATGAGGTGAAATCTTCTTAACAGCGGCACAGACAGCAAAACAAATGTAAGAACCCTTCCCTGCACTATCCAAAGCTAAAAAAAGAAACTTTTTGCGCTAGAGTTACCTTTAATACGTATACCTGTTCCGACTTACATACAAAGATTAGCTTTCACTATGTAGGGAATGGTAAATGAAGACTTGTTCCATATTCATTGCTCTTTTGATATTCCCATGGTCAGAAGATGAGAGAGATTTTATCCGCTCTGAGTGCACACAGGTTTCTCTGGTTACCTTTCTGCTCTTCCCTTCTCTCTCTCTGCCCTTTGTCTTATCTGAGAGCAGGGAAAATGAAGACTTTTTCCAAATACATTGCTCTTTTGATAATACCATGGTCAGGAGATGAGAGAGATTTGATCTGCTCTGAGTTCACACAGGTTTCTCTGGTTACCATCCTGGTCTCCTACTCTCCCCTTCTCTCTCTGCCCCTTTCCAAATACATTGCGCTTATGATATTACCATGGTCAGGAGATGTGAGAGATTTTATCTGCTCTGAGTTCACACAGGTTTCTCTGGTTACCGTCTCGTTTCTAACAAACAAAGGAGACTAATTACTTGTGATTGTTAACTTTGAGCTGTGAAGCTCTCTGCTCTATAGATAAGATCTCCTGCTCTCATGTCAGTGCAATTAAAAGACTTGGGAATATGAAACTGATGTGCTAATCACTGCTATAGAACCATCCACAGCCTGACCAGGACCAGTGAGGAACTGTGAATCTGAAGCTGCTTGTGGCTCTGAGAAGCAGCATGGTGAGACAACCCCTGTGTTGGACAGTCAAGTATTTTGGGTGTCCATTTTGCTCTGTCCTGAGACCTTGCATTATTAGAATAGATAAAATTAGAATGGTTGAATCATGATAAGATGCATCACCATCATCTGTGCTGCTTGCTGATGGTTTCCAGAGTAAAACCACAAGATGAGTGAATAATAAGGCAATGCAGATCTACATCAGAGGTGTTGGCCGTTACAACTGCTGATGTGTATGGAATGAAGCACACGGCCCGCACTTGTCTATGAAGCCTCCATTATAGAGACCATTTAACCCTTTCTCTTCTCGGTTGCTCAGCTTTACCTGGCACATTGCCCAGTATTATCTCCTGTAGCTGCATTAGGTTGGAGAGAAGCCAAGCTATGGTTTGTGGAGGAATGTAACCAGCCTGGAACATGTAGGAGGCTTTCGAGACAAATCGTGTATTTTCCTGTTTCCTTATGGACAATAAATATTTCTTTGGAAACCGATTTATCCCCCCGGTTACGCCCTTCCCTGTGCTGCTATGTGACATGGACATATGGAGATGTCCTTCTGTGTACATCTAGTTGACTTAGACATGTACCTGAGGATAGGAGTTGTGGGAGGCCATTGGGCTAAGTGTTTGGTCGATGACCCATTTCCAATGACCGGGTCGCTGTCATATAATGTGTGGCTAGACATGTATCACTTATGTTGATCATCAGGTTCATGTTTTTGAGGGTAGCTCAGTTGTGCCCCTATGTTGGGAAGTGTCATTTGGACCTGTCTCTGTTCAGTTCAATAATGGTTCAACTGTTTGTAGGTCGCCTTGCTCGCAACTGTCTTTTTAGCTTTGCCCATAAATTTCCAATAGATTTGAGATCTGGGCTTTGTGATGGCCGCTCCAAAACATTGACTTGGTTCTCCTTAAGCCACTTTGTAACCAGTTTGGCAGTACCTTCGGGTCATTGTCCATTTGGAAGACCCATTTCTGCCCAAGCTTTAACTACCTGGCTGATGTCTTGAAATGTTGCTTCAGTATTGCCACATAATCTTCTTTCCTCATGATGCCATCCATTTTGTGAAGTGCACCAGTCCTTCCTGCAGCAAAACAACCCCACAACATGATGCTGTCACCCCCGTGTTTCACAGTTGGGATGGTGTTCTTAGGCTTCCAAGCTTCTCCCCTTTTCCTCCAAACGAAACGATGGTCATTATGGCCAAACAGTTCAATTTTAGTTTTGTCAGACCACAGGACCTCTCCAAAAATCTAGATATTTTTTCCTGTGCATTTGCTTTTCTATGTTTCTTTTGGAGTAGAGGCTTGTTCCTGGCAGAGTGGCCTTTCAGCCCATGTTGATACATTACTTGTTTCACTGTGGATAATCACACAATCTTACCAGCTATTGCCAGCATCTTCACAAGGTCTTTTGCTTTTTTTTCTCTGGTTGATATGCACATGTTGGACCAAAGCACATTCATCTCTAAGAAATGAGAAGCTGAGAAACTTTTTTGTACATTCTACTGTTCTTTAAATGGGGTAATATGATTCTATGACAAGTTTTTCAATTTTTACTCAATATCTTTTTTTTTGCTTTTGTGCCGTAACCTGTCGCACTCCCAATCCAACATGGAGCTGATATCAGGGCCACAGAGGCATTTCTAGTTACTTATTATAAAATTCTCCGTAACTTTCTTTGACTTCATAGTATATATAGCTCACCTGTCCCTCCTGACCTCCTCATCCCTGACGTCCTATTGATTTATTGAGTATGAGCCTCTTCTCTGTGTTGGGGCAAGAACCTGGAAGTGAAGAGGAGCCGATCGCCAGGAGCTCTGGAGCAGCAGTGTGGGGAAAAGCTAGGTAAGTATCAGTTTTTGGGGGGATTTTTTTGCCCTGCCTGGTTCCTCTTCTGGCATAAAACAAGAAAATATATATATATATAAAAAAATATATTAATATAGATTTTAATTTTTTTAATGGGCAACCCCTTTAAGGGAGGAGAAGCTGAACAACTTTTTTTGTGCATTCTACTGTTCTTTAAATGGGGTAGTATGATTCTATGGCAAGTACTGATGTACTACTGATTTATTGAGTGATGTAAGTGCAGCCCCAGCACAGCGCCTCCTATAGGCCACTTTCCATGATGTTTTAGGTTAGAGGTATGATGTCTCAGAAGAAGTATATTTTTAGTCTCATATCACTGGATACAGACATAAGCTTCCCCCGGTCGGCGCTCCTCCTGTATATCTGTAACCAAGCGATGCAGAAATGTCAGTGATATTAAGAACATCCTCATTTTAACAGTCATAACCTCTAGACAGTAGAACAGATGTTCCTCATTTCAAGGGCTTCAGGGCATTAACATCGCACCCAGGATGTAGACGGAGGAAAGTAAAAAAATTACCGCATTTGTCAGGGAAATATATTCTCATTACAATTAAAGGCAGCCTGTACTTAGTGAAATAGAGCAACTGATTTATTTCAGGTTTGCAGAATGGAAGCGCGGAGAGAAGAAGAGGCCGATTGCCTTTCCCATATTAAGTTTTTAGAGGTCTGCAAAGAAACTCACTCTGTTATCTGAAAGTGGTTGCCTCACAGAGACCTATGGGGGCATATTGATTTCATGGAGGCTCCTCTACTGATGCACCAAGTGGAGAACTACTCTGTAAGAGCGCCTACCATTGACTTGGGCTTTCCATGAAACACATGGGAAATTTTTGGGTGGAAGTGCCTGTGCTGTCCACAGTCTTCTCCAAAACAAAAGGGTTTGTCTGTGATAATGGAATCCCTATAAGATAAGGAAATGGGAGATCAGCTTCATTTTATAAATCACTGTCCATGAGCTACTACACAATCTCTAAAGTGTTTGGTATGGTTCACCCAAAAATAAAAGATCCCAATGGCTTATCTGAGACTTTATTCATCTCCACGTGATGTTTTCTGTGCTTATTTGTGCTTTTCTTGTGCTGCATGTAGCCTCCCCTTCTGCAGCCGAACAGCAGCCGTATCCTTAAAGGGGCTTTGCCACGATCTAATGTTGACGTGGGATCCTCCAAAATGGGTATTTAATCACTTTTCTAAATATATGTCATAAAAAAAAGTGAAGTCTGTGAGAGCTACAGCCTTACTTACATGCCCTGGGTTTCCTGACAGCTTACATTAGACACGACCAGGAGCTGACAGGAGCTGATCTGGCCGCTCTTGCGTTGTTCGCACTTCTTATCTGATGGCAGGGAACATGATCGAGCTTTGAAGGGACTGGGGAGAAAGATCCTGTGTCTTTTGTATAGAGAAACCATGTAGTTATATGAGTAAACATGCAGACACTCCCTGCTCAGCTCCCTCCCTCTCCTCCTGCAAGAGTGAAGGAATGAAAGAAGGCTGCCTGCTGAGCTTATCTTCTCTCCTGAGCAAATAAGAGGGAGAAATAAAACGCATATAGCTTGTGCACAATACAGTTCTCCTCTGTGGATTAGCAAAGCAATGTTTGCTCAACTATAGAGACTGAGTATCAGGAGCGTGCATGGGAGGTGGAGCGATGACATCACAGAGGAGGTACTTGTTTTTTTTTTTTAAAACAGAAACACAACGCCCCTTTTTTCAAGCCTCAAGAGGGGAGTAACAGCCTGTTAGGTAAGGAACTCACTTCTTGGCAAAACCCCTTTAATGGTTGGTAGGGAATCAAATACTTATCTCTTTCAGCAAAATTCAAATAAACCTCTGGTATATAATTTATACAATGTGATTTCCTTTGTTTTATTTTGGATATTCTCTCTCTCAATGTTAAAATTTACCTACCCTTAAAATTATAGACTGTTCAGGTCTTTGTCAGTGGGCAAACTTACACAATCAGCAAGGGATCAAATATTTTTTTTCTTCACTGTATATATGTTCTCTTTTTTGTAAGAACCCTGATCTCCTGGGCTGGACGCAGAGCTGTTTTCTGTATGTGGAGACACACCCCTAGGGAGCTTTCATCAAAGAGCTGATGTTGAACCACAGGAAAACACTAGAAAATGTGGTGAAAGAACAATACAAAAAAGAGAACAAATAGGTTAAGCAGTCATTAAGGGGTTAAGGGAGGAGAAGCTGAATAACTTTTTTGTGCATTTTACTGTTCTTTAAATTGGGTAACATGATCCTATGATCAAGTTTTACTCAATATTTTAATTATTTTTTTTTTTTTTTTGCTGGAACCTGCTGCCCTCCCAATCCTGATATCAGGGCCACAGAGGCATTTTCTAGTTACTTAGTTACTTTTGCTCCATAGCTTTCTTTGAATTCATAGTATATATAGCTCACCTAAATATATATATATATATATATATATATATATATATATATATATATATATATATTATAATATATATATATATATATATATATATATATATATATATATTTGTTCTTTTTTTGTATTGTACTTTCACCACATTTTCTAATGTTTTCCTGTAGTTCAACATCAGCTGTTTCATGAAAGCTCACCAGTTGTGTGTCCACATACAGAAAACAGCTCTGTGTCCAGCCCAGGAGATCAGGGTGTGGCTTTTCCAGGGCACTATTTGAAGCCTTCCCATTTTTCTTCTGCCTCCCAAGGCTTTCAACATAAGGGAGGAAACAGGAGGCATAGACTGAGACTGAGGTTAGGAGGGAGTAGAACAGACAAAGACAACAAAGGATCCTGGGGATTGTAGTTTTACAGGGCAAAGGAAAACAGCTTTCAGGCAGGAAGTGCTGCTGCCTGGCCGCAGAGAAGGGAGGCTATATACATAAAATAGCACAGATAATATGACAGGGAGTGTGAGTTTTTTTCAGGGCAAGCCACCTCCCTTTGGTCCTCGCTCCTAAAGTTTTTAACATGGGAAGGAAACAGAGGATTTACACTAAGGTTAGGGGTAAAGAAGATGAAAAAGGCACAGCAAAGGATCCTGGGGCTTATCATTTTAGAGGGCACAGGTAAACAGCTTACAGATAGGAAATGCTGCTGCCTGGCTACAGGGAAGGGAGGCTACATACATAAAATAGCACATATAATATGAAAGGAAGATGACAGGGAGTGTGACTCTCTTTGTTCCTGGCTCCTAAAGTTTTTAGCATGAGGGAGGTAACAGAGGATATACACTAAGGTTAGGGGGAAAGAAGATGAAGAAGGCACAGCAAGGGATCCTGGGGCTTGTTGTTTTATAGGGCACAGGTAAACAGCTTACTTAAAGACAGGAAATGCTGCTGCTTGGCTGAAGAAAAGGAGGACACCTACAGCACAAATTAGCCAGGAAAAACATCAAATGGAAATGAATGAAGACTCAGATAGACAATTTGGAGCTTTTTTTTTTTTTAGTGAACCATACCAGCCTCTTTAAAGGCTGTGTAGTAGCTCATAGACAGTGATTTATTAAACAGAAACTGTTTCAAAGGGGGGAAGTTACTACATCTTAAAGGGGTTGTCTCACTACATTGATTCTTCTCACCTCAGTCCTGTTTTCTTGGTTTCACTTTGAATTCAGAGGTGTATTGACTGGCTTGTACTAGACTGCCGTAGAAGCCAGATCTGTAGCTATAGCAACCAACGCTGGCAGCCTATCAGGAGAGATCGAATAGGTCTGTAGCTATAGTGACCAGAGCTGGCAGCCTATCAGCAGAGATTGAACAGGTCTGTAGCTATAGCGACCAGTGCTGTCAGCCTGTCAGGAGAGATCGAACAGGTCTGTAGCTATAGCAACCAGTGCTGGCAGCCTATCAGCAGAGATTGAACAGGTCTGTAGCTATAATGACCAGTGCTGGCAGCCTATCATGAGATTGAACAGGTCTGTAGCTATAGCGACCAGTGCTGTCAGCCTGTCAGGAGAGATCGAACAGGTCTGTAGCTATAGCAACCAGTGCTGTCAGCCTATCAGGAGAGATAGAACAGGTCTGTAGCTATAGCGACCAGTGCTGACAGGCTATCAGGAGAGATGAAACAGGTCTGTAGCTATAGTGACCAGTGCTGGCAGCCTATCAGGAGAGATGGAACAGGTCTGTAGCTATAGCAACCAGTGCTGGCAGCCTATCAGAAGAGATCGAACAGGTCTGTAGCTATTGCAACCAGTGCTGCCAGCCTATCAGGAGAGATGGAACAGGTCTGTAGCTATAGCAACCATGCTGTCAGCCTATCAGGAGAGATGACAGGTCTGCAGCTATAGTGACCGTGAGATCTGATGCAGCCCATACAAGAGGGGATATCTAGGAATAGGTAGGACACTGTTAATGGACACATATTGCAAAGTGACTTATTTTTGCAAGATCTTTAACATAAAAAGCAGCGATCCGTGTAGTGAGACAATCCCTTTAAGGAAAGTGGTTTTAGACATCTTTCATGTCTGGGATGGTCCATACACCGGCAGGGGTCTCTGTGTTAATGTGTTCCTATTATGTTCCCCTTTAGACTTCATATACTTAAGCACTTTGGAGCTAATGAAGCCTTAGATCCTGCTGGCTGAATATAGGTCATGCACTGAATGCATATCTATAACGTGACCGATCTCTCATAATTCTTGACTAGACCACAAGATTTTATCAATATCTGAGCTGAGAACATTCTCGGCGTCTTTTGGGAAGAAAAAAAAGTATATCTAAGTCCATAAAAAAGGTTCATAAAATGTGAAGTAAGTAGATTTATCAAGCTTCTGGGATCGGGAATATAATAAAGATTAGTGTCATAAAAAGGAAGAAAGCTTTTGAAGCTAAGCTGATTAATCCGAGCATCGCTCCTCTAATGTTCTTTTATGCGGCGGAGATAAAGTAGATATTATGTAAGGAGGAGATGGACGGAGGGACCTGTAGGACGAGACCTTGTTATCCTCGCTATTTGCTCTCTTTCGTCTTCTCCTTTCGCGGCTGGAGATGAAGCCTCCTGCTCCGGCGTCAGGCGTCAGTTTTATTAGACTTTGTGATGATTAATTGTTCGTTCTGCACCATTAATTGTGTGAGCCGGAGTCGTCAGACCCAGGACTCTGCACAGAACGTGACGATTTCTAAGATGGGTTTCTCAAATGTCTGAATGTAGATTGGTTATACCCCCAAACAGAGGCGTAACTTGGAGCTCCGCGGCCCTAGTGCAAAAAGTGAAATGGGCCCTCCAGATGCCATGTGCCACTTACAATGCTGGTGTCTCCTTGTGTGGCACAAGAGTCCTAAGGCCACATCGTACGCTAGTGACTGCTACCTCTGCACCCAGCGTCGAACTGGGGTGTCTAGGGCCCACAGGTAGAGTTGATTTTAGGGACCCACCAGTTGAGCTGTTTTTTTGCGCCCCCCCAGATGCCATGTGCCACTTACAATGCTGGTGTCTCCTTGTGTGGCAGAAAGGCCCTAAGGCTGCAGGATCCGGTAGCGACTGCTACCTCTGCACCCTATGTCAGACTGGGGTGCCTAGGGCCCACAGGTAGAGTTGATTTTAGGGACCCACCAGTTGAGCTGTTTCTGGGCTCCCCAGATGCCATGTGCCACTTACAATGCTGGTGCACCCAATGTCAGACTGGGGCATCAGGTAGAGTTGATTCTAGGGATCCGCCCGTTGAGTGGTTTCTGAGTCCACCATTGGGGAATATTTTTTGGGGCGCACCCTACAGCTACTGTAAATGACTGTAGATGCCTCAAAACTTCCTTCTTTTGCTTTTTTCCCTCTCCTGGGTTGCATTTTGCAGTTAAAAAACAACTCCATGCATACCATACTCAGGGGCCCACCGGGGGTTTTTCCTACTCCCCGGTTGGCCAGTCCGAGCCTGCTGCAGCCCCTATAGCTACGCCCCTGCCCCCAAAATCTCGCTGACAGGATGGAGGAATCTGTAGACTGGGACGCTGAATGGTCGAGAATTTCTTTCCACACAAATGGAGGAATAAAAAAAACATGTTGGGGCAGATTTATCAATGTTTGTGCACAAATTTTAGACAGTGAAAACTAGACTGGAGGGGGCCCTGGATTATCTAGTGCGGGAAAAAATTGTGCTAAATAGAGATTTCTTGCATAACTTAAAGGGATTTTAACATCGGGGCAGCTGTGGATATTTTTTTGCGGGGCCGGGTTGTGGTTTTTTTTTGGTTTTTTTGGGGGTTTTTTAAATTTTTGTTTAAAATTTGTTGGGTAAATTAGAACCCCAATTGGGGTTAGAGTTTTACTTTGTGAAAATTGATTTCGACCCAAAGCACCCCTTTTTTTAAATCCAGGAGTGGGGGAAAAGGACCCCTACTCTGGGTGGCCCCCGGTTTTTAGTGGGGGCCCCAAAAGGGCTCAGTTTGGGCCCTCTTTTTTTTAATGTTTTTTTAAAAGATTAGTGGAAGGGATAAAGCACGGTTTCATTTTGCGAGCACCAAGTATGCGGGGGTATTGCAAAGGGAAGTGCTCATAATTGAAAGCAGACCTGGACACATGGTGCTTGGGCATAAAATTGGCAAAGGGGTTTCAATGGGATAAAATGTAAGGTTCTGCATTGGGTAGAAATAACTCGCAGGATCTATGTCCTAGGGGGAGAAAAACTTTTGGGGGAAGGGCTTTTTGGAAAAAGATCTGGGGTTCTTAGTTCATAGCTAAAAAGCTGCTGTCAATCAGCGCCTCAAAGGAAAGTAAATATGGGTGTTTTTAAAAGAGGCCGGGGACTCCGGGGACAAGGATGTGTTCTACGCTGTAAAAGCAGGGGTCGCCTACTTGGAATATGTGTTCAGTTCTGGGCCAGTTTATAAAAAAGGATAAAATGGAGCTAGGAGAGTACAAGCGAGCAACCAAATTTAAGGGGGATGGAGCATTTATTTAAATGAGGAGGGTTAGTAGATTAAACTTATTTAGTTTTGAAAAAAGAGGGCTTCGGGGGGAATGTTTAAATTTGTTAAATATAAAAATGGTCCCTAAAAAAAATATGGGGAAATTATTATTATTATAAATTATTTAAGTGAAACCCCCTCAAAAGACAAGGGGACATTCCCTTGGGATAGAGAAAAAAGGATTCAAAACCCCCAGGGGAAAGCGTTTTCACTGTAAGAATGGAATCTGTGGAAAAAGCCGCTGGGAGTTTGGGAAGAGGACTGTAGAGGTTTCAAAAAAGGCTTGTTTTCCACCTGGAACTAAAGAATTTATGTTTGTGCTATGTAAAAATTTTGGATCCCGGGGTGGGGTTGGGGTCAGAGTGGGGGCTCCCTGGAGCGATTGGTTTTTGCCTTGTGGGTTCAGGGATTACCGTGGGAGGTGGGTTAAAAATCCTTGTCTCTCTCCCCACAAAATATTTTCCCCCCTTGGTTGAAATTGTTGGACACGTGTCTTCTTTTAAACCCTAGTAAAAAAAAATTTTTAAAAATGTTGGGTAATAAAGAAGACTTTTTCTAATATTTGTTTTTGATATTGCTCTGGGAGGAGTGGAGATTTTATTGATTAGTGCACCAGGGTCTCAGGTTACCTCCATTCCCTTTCCTGTTAGACAGAGAGCAGGGGGGTGACTTCCCCCTGGTCGGACAACAGAGTCTTTATTCTAACAAGATTAAAAGCTTTACCTTTGATTTGTTGTTTTCACTCCTTGGAGCTCTGTTGATTTTTTTTTTCTTAAAGATTAAATCCCCTGCAGTCATCTCACTGTAACAGGCTCAGCTAGGTTTTATATGCCGATCACTGCTATAGACCCAACCACAGCCTGAGTCTGAAGCTGCCTGTGACTTAGAGAAACGGCATGGTGAGAAAACCCCTTTAACACCTTTTATTACTTGGCTTAGTTTATGCCACTAATTGTGGCAAAATGTTAGCGCATTATTTAGCGTCATATAAATAATTAGTCAATGGAGCTGCGGCCAATTGCTTCCCCCCCTGCACTGCTCCATATTGACCAGATGACTCTAAAAATTACTGCAGACGCCCATTATCAGTGCAACCATGGCCTCTAGGTTGCTAAAGGAATCTCCTCTGCCATGTGTTCCCCAGCTTGTGATGAGGTCATTTAGTGCTGAACAATTGGCATGGGGGTTCCACATTAAAATCCTCATGTAATCCAACTTCCAACCACTAGAATGGCCTCGTCTATGCCCCAGTTCACACAATGAACGACACTGCAGTTTTTCCACAATGCAAATTTGAAATCCATAACACTGAAATAAAAGAATGACCAGGTCCATCCCTTTAAGCAGATCCGTGTTGGATTCTTCTACATCAAGAGTGACGTTGGGTGGTCCAGTTGAAATGGGGCCAACCCACATCCAGAGGATCCAAGGATTCACTATATCAGAACTAGGATTCATTATATTCAGATCTTTGTTGGATTCACTATATTTGGATCTTGGTTGGATTCCTCTCCAACAGGAGTGACATTGGATGGTCCCATTGAGTCAGAGGATTCACTATATCCAGACTAGGATTCACTCTATCTGGATCTTTGTTGGATTCACTATATCTGGACAAGTATTCACTATATTTGAATCTTTGTTGGATGTCACTCCCACAAGAGTACATTGGATAGTCCAGTTAAATGGGGATCACCCACAGCCAGATTAGAGGATTCAATATATCTGGATCTTTGCTGGATTCAGCTCCATCAAGAGTGACTTACAATGGTCCCATTGAAATGGGGATAACCTACATCTATATCAGGGGATGTGGACGAGGGTTGGTCCCATTGAAATGGGGCTAACCTACATCTATATCAGAGGTGTGGAGAGGGTTGGTTTCCCCTTGGAAAATGGGGCTAACCTACATCTATATCAGAGGATGTGGCGAGGGTTGGTCCCCTTGAAATGGGGCTAACTACATTATTCGAGGTTTTGGACGAGGTTGGTCCCATTGAAATGGGGTTAACCTACATCTATATGAGGGATGTGGACGAGAGTTGGTCCCATTGAAATGGGGCTTACCTACATCTATATCAGAGGATGTGGACAAGGGTTGGTCCTATTGAAATGGGGCTAACCTACATCTATATCAGAGGATGTGGACGAGGGTTGGTCCCAATGAAATGGGGCTAACCTACATCTATATCAGAGGATGTGGACGAGGGTTGGTCCCACTGAAATGGGGCTAACCTACATCTATATCAGAGGATGTGGACGAGGGTTGGTCCCATTGAAATGGGGCTAACCTACATCTATATCAGAGGATGTGGACGAGGGTTGGTCCCATTGAAATGGGGTTTAAAAACATCTATATCAAAGGGGGGGGGATGTTTTTGAGACGAGGGGGTTTTGGTAACCTATTAATGGGACCCTAATCAACATCTATATCAGAGGATGTGGACAAGGGGTTAAAGGGGGCCAAACAATTGGGCAACGGGCCAAAATTCCCTTTTAGGGGTTGGAGGGGTTGGTTTAAGAAACACATTTTTTTAGTTTTTGGGACCATTAGAAGTCACTCTAGTTGGAGCTGAATCCAACAAAGATCCAGATATACTGAATCCTCTGATCTGCTTGTGGGTTATCCCCATTTCAATGAGACCCTCTGATGTCACTCTTTCAGGGGTGGAATCCAACAAAGATTCAAATATGGTGAATACTTGCCCAGATAAAGTGAATCCTAGTCTGGATATAGTGACTTCTCTGATCTGGATTAGCTCCATTTCAATGGGACCATCCAATGTCACTCTTGTTGGAGAGGAATCCAACAAAGATCCAAATATAGTGAATCCAACAAGGATTCGAAAATAATGAATACTAGTTCTGATATAGCGAATCTGGATGTGGGTTAACCTCATTTCAATGGGACTATCCAGCCTCTCTCTTGTTATAATCTAATAAATATCGAACTATAACACTAATAATACTACAATAGTGAATTCCTCCTCAGTGAAGTGAAAATGCTCAGCAGAAATTATCACAAGAAGGACAATAAGGAGGGAAAGAGAAGGAATCTGTAACACAATCCCTCTATCTCTACCCTTATCTGACACTGACCCGAAAAGGGCGACCCCACAAATTACATTCCTTGTGGACAATGTCTCCCCTTGAGGAAAAAAACTGCTCTGAGACTATAATTTTGAAATATCAAGCACAAGAGCTGAGAGTGAGATTTAAGAGAAGGGGGGATAAATAGGGGTTGTCTCACCATGCTGTTTCACAGAGCCAAAAGCAGCTTCAGATTAATGCGCCCTGTTTCTTCCTGGTTTGTCTGTGGGTGGTTCTATAGCAGTGATTAGCATGTAAGCAGGATATCTTATCTACAGAGCAGTAAGCTTCAGAGCTCAAAATTTGTAAGAGATAGCACACTCTATTCTCAAACTGTCGGTGTCCTGTGTGCTGACCTGTGGTCAGGGCCGCCGATAGGGGGGTGGAACCAGTACACCCGTACAGGGCCTGGCCAGCCTGTGAAGCTAGGGGGGGCCCGCCGTCGCCGGCAGGTACCACCCCCTTGCTCCACACTAATGGAAGAGAGAGCAGACCGCAGGTTGCTCTCCCTACCATCACAATCAGCTGTGCTGAGTGTCAGAGCCCGGGGTGAGGGGGGCCCGCGCTGCTGTGCACTGTCACTTACTTCAGCTTGCAGGCAGTCGGTCCTTCCCCGGTTCCCTCGGGCCGTGGGCGTCACTGATCTGTGGGCAGCCAGTGGGAGCCGGGGCCGACTGCTCCATGCACAGGAGGCTGCCTGCAAGCTGAAGTAAGTGACACTCAACAGATGTAATGTAAAGTTATTATGTGCATCTCAACCTGCAGCACAGCCCTCTATTTCCACCACAGGGATGCCAGGCCACTTCCCAGTCCTTTGGGTCCCCAATCTAGGCCCCTGGCATTTGTACGGCCGCACTCAGGGCCCCTGGCATTTGTGGGGCCACACTCAGGGTACCTGGCATTTGTGGGGCCGCACTCAGGGCCCCTGGCATTTGTGGGGCCGCACTCAGGGCCCCACAAATCCCAAGGGCCTTGAGCGGGGCCCCCAAATCTTAGGAGCCTTGTACGGGGCCTCTGATTGGTTGCTATGGGCAACAAAGTGAGATTTAGGCCTAGACAGGTTTCATACATATCCCCCTATATTTTCACTGTACGGTGGTTATATTGGTGTTATTGTATTGGATTATATTCAGTAACAGCATTGGGGCATTATTCTGCATCTTTATGGTGGAGATATGTGGTGAAGTTGCGGTATTACTAAAAATACTTTAATTTTCATTTTGTATATTGTTGTTATTGGGTAATTTTTTGGCCTTTTTGTATGCTGGTTTAGTCAGTAACATTATAGTGGTAGTAGTCACCATATGTAGTGATATTATGGCGGTATTATTTGGTCTTTTGTTTGGTTTTATTGGTCTTGGTATGCTGGTTTGGTCAGTAACATTATAGTGGTGACGTGGTGATCATGCAGTGGTATTTGCTGGCCCTTGTATACGTATTGATCCACAAAATATAAACTGTATGTTGTATAATTCAAAAAGAACTAAATCCAAAAACAATGGCGCTGTTGTAGATGAAACCACAAAAGGGCTCTACTTTCCAGCAATCGACCAAATCAGTATATTAGTTGGCACGTGCCAAGAAATCCCAGCCTGACACTTTCTCAGACAAAAGAGTTCTGCTCAGGTTTTTAACAGATCGGGGGTGTACACATTCCTTAAGCAACATAAACCCTTTTGATTGACTCTTCTTGTCTACATATTAAATGACCCTCCTTTCTCTTTGTTAGAGAGAAGAAAAACATCTAAGGTGGGCAGCCATCTTGGCATATCTGGGTGTGTCTGAACACAGACGCCATCTTGTGAGTGGAATAGACATTATACATAATACATTCTATAACAGTTATCCTTTACAAGCAGATTATATATGCGGACATTTGCTAACACATTAAAAAGTGTATGGTTATACAGGCAGCTTTTACGTGCATTGTATATAAAGACATGTGAGGTATTATACTGATTAATACATTAAAATAGAGACACAAAGGATCACACATCTATAACCTATGTTACCATCCACAACAGCGCAATTGCATTTTTTTTTTTCTGGGGTTGAGTAAAAGGGGTTGCTGTGTTGGGTTGGCTGGGGGCGGGGCTATGGGGGGTTGGCTGTGGGCGTGGTTGTTAGGGCGGGGTTAACAGGGGGCCTAGGCGCTTTAGTTGTAGGGGGCCCTGAAATTTCTGATGGCGGCCCTGCCTGTGGTGATGTCACTTCCTACTCTCTGATAAGAGACAAAGCGCAGAGAGAGACGGGGAGAGCAGGTCTGCAACCAGAGAAATTTGTTTGTACTCAGAGTAGATAAAATCTATCTTATCGCCTCAACAAAGCAAAATAAAAAAAATAAAAAATATTTGAAAAAAGACTTAATTTACCATTCCTACATGTTGAAGGCTAATCTTTGTGGTGATAAAACCCCTTTAATGAAGTGTATTGGCAGTAGATATAGAAAGGGTATTCAACAGTTCCATCTTTTCAATTAGGCACACTAGGCAATTGCCCGGGGACCACACAATTATGGGGGTGTCAGGTGGTGCATGTATGTCCCAGGAATACAAAAAATATAACCTGGATCCCTTGGTTGGCTTTGCTTGTTTGTGTGTTTTTAGGACTTGCAAACAGTTAAAAACCATTGTGGGGAAGGGAGCCAAAGGCTCCCTGCCCTGCCGATTAGTCTTGTAGGCTGCCAGTGTCCAGCCATACAGTAAGTGGTGTGATAATATGAGTGTACTTGGGGGTGGCAAGAAGCATGACCGAATGTGATGTCATGTATTTGGGCAGGGCCTACTGCAGTGTTATACCCGGGGGCCCATAATGCTGTTAAGGTAACTCTGGTATTCAAGACTGATAAGAGTGCATTTTATTATCTTGAATTTTTATATATTAATTAATAAAAGTTGTGTTTAAGAAAAGATTGAATAAAAAATAACAAAAAACAACAGTTACCAAAATTTGCTGTGTCTGGAATTTAAATAGCAGCGATCATCTCATTGGGCTTCATACATCAAAATTGTAAACTTTTTAAAAAAAACAGTTGCCTTTGGCTCGTTGTCGCCAACCAGAGTCTACTTTGCATTATATAAGCTACTCGGGAAGACTTGGCGATAATTTGTTGCTGTGGATTCCACCGACAAGTTTTTTTCTCCGAGCCGTCTTTGCTGCGTGAGTTTCCATGTGCGCAGCATTTCTCTGTTTGCTTTACTGCTGCGAGATATAAAAATGTAAGTTTCTCACAACAGCTGCAAAATAAATTGGAAATCCAGTAAACAGCCTGTATTTATTCCCATCCGTTCCCTTTGTCCCGGTTTATTGTGATTGATATTTGCAGGGACTGCGGTAAATGTATAGAATCAGCGTCTTCCTCGACTTTACTACTAGAACCAACCTCGTCTATCAGAGGTTAAGTGACTTTTGCAAACTTTCCTCCATACAACACTTAGAAAAAAAATGTTCAACTTCCATATGAGTTTCTGGAGAAAAAAAAAAATCATTTATGGAGCGATAGCAGATGGTGTTTCAGATTATTCTACAATTTGCATACCATGTGCTAAAAACATGTTTAAATTGTAGAAATATGTTCGCTATGCCAAGAGAGTGTTCAATATTAATCAGAGACGGAGCAGGATGGTTACCTAGAAGTGAGGAACGAAAATAGACCGCTGCCGTGTACAACAAAAGCTGTGACGTCTTCATACGGCACAACCTGGAGCAGCCGCTGGAAAAGCAGGGGACTCGGGGAAATAGCTGTGGCATTGGATAGTTCTTAACTAGTGTTGATCGAACTGTTCTAGAAAAGTTAAGTTCTAGTAGAACTTCTCAATTTTAGACTAGACGAACTTTTTACTTCGTCGGTAAAGTTTAGTTCGGACGCAATTCAGTTTAGTTTCCAGCACCTTCTATACTTTTGTGCATCCAATCACCTTTCTGCACTTTTGGTGGCCATCCAAACCTTTTCTACACTTTGGGTGGCCCATCCCAATCTCATTTTGGGTGCCCTTTTGGCGGCATCCATCACCTTTCTGCACTTTTGGGGGCCATTCTATCAATTTTGCACTTTTGGGCCTCAATCACCTTTCTGCACTTTTGCAGCATCAACCTTTCTGCCACTTTTGGCCCAATCCAATCACCTTTCTGCACTTTTGTCAGCCATCCAATCACCTTTCTGCACTTTTGACGGGCATCCAATCACCTTTCTGCACTTTTGGGCACCCAAACATCCAATCACCTTTCTGGGACAACTTTTGGCGCCATCCAATCACCTTTCTGCACTTTTGGCGCCATACAATCACCTTTCTTCACTTCTGGCACCATACAATCAACTTTCTGCACTCTTAGCGCCATCCAATCACCTTTCTTCACTTCTGGCACCATACAATCAACTTTCTGCACTTTTGGCCGCCATCCATTCACCTTTCTGCTTTTTTGGTGCCATCCAATAACCTTTCTGCATTTTTGCCAGCCATCCAATCACCTTTCTGCACTTTTGGAAGCCATCCAATCACCTTCCTGCACTTTTAGTGGCCATCCAATCACCTTTCTGCACTTTTGGCCGCCATCCATTCACCTTTCTGCACTTTGGCGGCCATCCAATCATCTTTCTGCACTTTTGGGGCTCATCCAATCACCTTCCTGAATTTTGGGCATCCAATCACCTTTCTGCACTTTTGGTAGCCATCCAATCACCTTTCTGCACTTCTGGAGGCCCATCCAATCACCTTTCTGCACTTTTGGCGGCCATCCAATCACCTTTCTGCACTTTTTGGTGCCATCCAATCACCTTTCTGCACTTTTGGCTCCATCCATTCACCTTTCTGTACCTTTGGCAGCCATCCAATCACCTTTCTGCAACTTTTGGCTAGCTAATCCACATGACCTTTTTATATTTCACTGTATTGCCTTGTGAACACCATTTTCAGCTCACTCTCTGTACAGTACAGAGTGCTCTTAGTTAGATAGCATTTTCCTCTCCATAGACAGCAATAGCTGGGAGTTTGGTATTGCCGGCTGCATCTTTCCCACACCCAGAAGCTGTTATTTGGTGACATTTGCAGGCTCACATAACGCCTAACCCTCATATACATGGATATATATTATACAGAGGGCTTGGATTTTCTAAATCATACTCAGTGACCAAAAGTTCTGTTTTTGCAGTTTTGGGGGGTTTAGTAATTGTATAACACGCCGCCTCCAAATCTCCTATGTGTCAAAGGGTCTTTTGGGCCCCCTCAGGATACAGGGCCCCGTAGCAGCTGCTACTTCTGCACCTCCTATAGCTATGCCCCTGCTATAGCTACGCTGTCCTCATCTTTTCAGTTCGCCATTGAAAGGAATGAAGTATTTTAGCCTCTCAATTTTTTTCTGTCACTCTAAGGCCATGTTCAAACGGCTTAAAATGGGCCGTATTTCGGTCCGTAATTACGTGCCGAAGTGCGAAAATTACGGGCTGAAAACGGCCCATTTATTACGGTAATCCACAGTTCTCATAGAGAACTATGGATTACGTCTCCTCTCCCTGCTCGGCGAATACGCCGAGGGGGGAGATAATTCACATGTCACTTTCTAGCGGCGTATTCGCGCCGCTAGCAGTGATTCTCTGTGGGCCGGCGAGGTGCCGGCCCCCCGCTCCCGCCCCAGCCCCGGCCACACGGCGTAACTGCGGGGCGTAATTACGCCCCACAGTTAAGCCGTGTGAACATAGCCTTAGAGACAAATTTTCTTAACTAAGTTGTTCCACGTATCCAGTTTACCGTTATGGATGGTAATTCCAGCTTCTCCTCACCTGTATAGGTATAAAAATTAACCAGAACATCTTCTCCCATTGACTTTAATGGAGTTCGAGATCGAATAGAACTTCTAAAAGAACTCATAAAAGTTCAAGGTTCTAATCGAACTAGAACTTTTTACTGTTCACTCAACACTATTCTTAACTCAAGGCCAAAGTTTTTCTTCTAAGTGGGGATTAGATTCCATAAAAACCCAACGGCCGGATGATGGAAGGTTGGAATAATTTATTATACTCATTTACATAGCGCTGACATACCTCGTAGTGATGTACAGAGATGGTCTTCACTCACATTGGTCCAAGTCCCCATTGGGGATCACAATCTAAGGGCGACATGTATGTAACTTGTGCCGACACACAAGTTCTAAATAGATGTAGAGGAGTGTAAAATGTGACAGTATGAATGAAAGTGTTATGCACCAAGCTTTTTATGGCAGTTTCGCCCCAAACTTTGGCGCAGTCTTGGCACATTCATGTCTAGTGCAGACTGGACCAAGTTTGGGCGTACAACTGTTCATACATCTAAAGAACAGGGCAACAACATTTTTGGGCACAAATTACGCCCCAAAAAATGTTGCAGGCGGTCAAAGTTGTTATAGTATTTGAGTATTTGTGTATGTTTTCTGGACACTAGAAAGCACCTGCAGTAGCCGAATGCCTCAAATTCAATGAGAACAAAATCACAAATCTAGGGCAACATCTGGGAAACATTTGTGAAATCCCAAAATAAGGGTTATGGTTATTGTTGGGATAACCCTAACTCTCAGGTTATCCAGATTTTTTCCAGAAGTTCCCCATTCTTAGGATTGTGGTTGGACTAACCCTAACTTTTAGGTTTCCCAGATGTTCCCTAGCGTTAGGGTTGATTTTTTCCAATTTTTGCCAAAATTCAATACTTGCCATCCCTGAAACATGGGTCGAAATTGCATGCAGATGTTGACCTTGGTTGGATTTTAACCCAGAACCCCAGCGCTGCAGGACAACAGTGCTACCCACTGAGCTACTGTACTGCACTAAGCTAAACACTGAGCCACTGTACTGCACCATGCTAACCACTGAACCACTGTACTGCACTAAGCTAAACACTGAGCCACTGTACTGCACCATGCTAACCACTGAACCACTGTACTGCACTATGCTAACCACTGAGCCATCATGCTGCACCATCCTAACCATGAGCCATCTTGCAGCATCGTGCTAACCATTGAGCAACTGTTCTGAATCATAATAATTATTGAGCCATGGTGCTGCATTATAGTAACCACTGAGCCATCTTGCAGCATCATGTTAACCACTGAGCCACCATACTGCACCATGCTAACCACAGAACCACCATGCAACATCATGCTAACCACTGAGCAACTGTCCTGCATCATACTAACCACTGAGCCACCATGTGGCATTATGCTAACCACTGAGCCACCGTGTGGCATTATGCTAACCACTGAGCCACTGTGCTGCATCATACTAACCATCAAGCTATTGTGCTGCGTCATAATAAATACTAAGCCATCGGGCTGTACCACAGGAACAGTGAGAGACTGAGTGATGATTTTCCAGTCTAAAAGTGATGATCTCAAAATTTAGGGTGGATTATGCGTTTAGGAGATAACAGCCAAGCACTGGCTTCCATAACCAAAGGACAACATTGCTCTTTCACACTGAGAATTCTGCTGCTAGAAATCTGAGGAACATTGTTAGCAGACGGCCGCCGACCTGACCATCCCCGCACGGAGGACTGTGGGGAATGATGTCTGCTCAGATTTCTTCATGGTTTTCTATAAACTACAGAAAGCAGCAGCAGCAGCAGGTCTGCTCAGCGCTGTGCACATTGTATTAGTCGTGTATCACCTCAGTGTAGGCAACATAGTGCTAAAAAAATAGGATGTGAAACAAAATGAGGAACACTTTCTAGAAAAGCTCTGCAGGCTCAAGAGCGATCAATGGATGATTGGATCTATGTTAGGTCTATCTCATATCTATCTATCTATCTATCTATCTATCTATCTATCCCATATCTATCTATCTCATATCTATCTATCTCATATCTATCTATCTATCTATCTATCTATCTATCTATCTATCCCATATCTATCTATCTCCTGTCTATCTATCTATCTATCTATCTATCTATCTATCTATCTATCTATCTATCTCATATCTATCTATCTATCTATCTATCTATCTATCTATCTATCTATCTATCTATCTATCTCATATCTATCTATCTCATATCTATCTATCTATCTATCTATCTCATCTATCTATCTATCTCATATCTATCTATCTCATATCTATCTCATCTATCTATCTATCTATCTATCTATCTATCTATCTATCTCATATTTATTTATCTATCTATCTCATATCTATCTATCTATCTCATATATATCTATATATCTATCTATATAAATATCTATCTATCTCATATCCATCTATCCATCTATGCCATCTATCTATCTATCTATCTATCTATCTATTCGTATCTATCTCAATATCTATCTTCTATCTATCTATCACTATCTTATCTCATATCTACTTCTCATATCTATCTATCTATCTATCTATCTATCTATCTATCTCATATCTATCTATCTATCTCATATCTATTTTATCTATCTATCAAATTTTATCTATCTATATCAAATTATCTCATATCCATCTATCTATCTATCTATCTATCTATCTATCTCATATCTATCTATCTCATATCCATCTATCTATCTATCGATCTATCTATCTATCTATCTATCTATCTATCTCATATCTATCTATCTATCTATCTATCTCATATCTATCTATCTATCTATCTATCTATCTATCTATCTATTATCTATCTCATATCTATCTATCTATCTATCTATCTATCTCCTATCTATCTATCTATCCCATATCTATATATCCCATATCTATCTATCTATCTATCTATCTATCTCATATCTATCTCATATCTATCTATCTCCTATCTATCTATCTCTATGTATCTACAGACGAAGAGACGGTCAAACAAGGAATACTGGAGCTATTTCAGGACGCATTTCTGCTCATTTTTGGATACATGAAAACCCGAGGTTCTTAGCGCACATTCATGATCAATAAGTATTAAAGAAAGATCAAAAATGTGCACTAAGGGCCACATATATGAAAACTGTCTAGGTCTAAAACTCACTTTATTGCCCATAGCAACCAATCAGAGCCCATAGCAACCAATCAGAGCGCCCCTCTCTCATTTTATAATAGTGGTCTGGAAAAATTAGATGGGCGCTCTGATTGGTTGCTTATGGGCAAGAAAGTGAGTTTTAAGACCTAGACATTTTTCCCAGTACATGTGACCCTAAGGCCTCGTTCACACGGCTTATTTACCGCGTATTTGCCGACGGATTGATCGTCAATCCGTCGGCAAAATCAGTCAGAAACAAGTCACAGCCTATTTTCTATGATTTCAATAGAAAATACGGCTCGTCGTTCAAAACGACGCGTATTTCCGTGCCGGATTTCCCCCGCGGGTTTACGACGGCCATACGGCCGGAAAAAAAAATAACAGGTCAATTATTTCCGGACGGATTCACCACCAACAAAGAATGGAGCTGGTGTATACGTCGGGAAATCAGTTACAAATACGCGCCACACTTAGTGGCACTTATTTGCAACTGATTTCAGAACGTATTTACGATCGGCAATCCGATGTAAATACGTTCTGAAATAAGCCGTGTGAACGAGGCCTAAGACCTCAAGTTTTCATGTATCCAAATATTAGCAGAAATGCTTTCTGAAATAATCTCATATCTTTCTCTCTTTCTTTTTTACTTTCTCCTTTTCTTCTTTCCTTTCTTTATAACTTTCTCTATTCCTTCCTTCCTTTCCATTCTCCTCCCTTCCTTTCCCTTCCTTCCCAATCCACCTCATATCATTCTACTTGATGTAGCAAAAATAAACTTTGTTGCAATCTCACAACACAGAAAACTTGTAAAATCTTCGTCAAGTTAAACTTTGCTACATCTGCAACCATTTATCTATCTTTCTCTCTTCCTTTTATCTTATATTTATCTATTTCTATCAATCTATTTTATCTATCTTTCTATCTCATATTTTTCTCTCTTTCTTTTTTACTTTCTCCTTTCTTCCTTCCTTTCTTTATAAGTTTCTCTCTTCCTTCCTTCCTCTTCCTTCCTGATCCACCTCATATCAATCTATTTCATGTGGCAAAAATAAACTTTATACAATCTCAAAACAAGTAACACAGAAAACTTGTGAAATCACGTCAAGTTAAACTTTGCTACATTTGTGACCGCTTATCTATAGATTTCATATCTATCTATCTATTTATCCATCTATCTCATATCTATCTATCTATCTATCTATCAAATAGATAGATAGATAGATAGATAGATAGATATGAGATAGATGGATAGATAGATAAATAGATAGATAATCTATCTATCTATCTATCTCATATCTATCTCATATCTATCTATTTATCCATCTATCTCATATCTATCTATCTCATATCTATCTATCTACATCATATCTATCTATCTCATATCAATCTATCTACATCATATATATCAATCTCATATCTATCTATCTATCTATAAATCTATCTATCTATCTATCTATCTATCTATCTATCTATCTCATATCTATCTATCTATCTATCTATCTATCTATATCATATCTATCTATCTATCTATCTATCTATCTATCTCATATCTATCTATCTATCTATCTATCTATATCATATCTATCTATCTCATATCTATCTATCTATCTATCTATATCATATCTATCTCTCTATCTATCTATATCAACTCTATCTATCTATCTATCTATCTATCTATCTATCTATCTATCTATCTCATTTCTGTCTATCTATCTATATCATATCTATATATCTATCTATCTACATCATATCTATCTATCTATCTATCTATCAATCATCTATCTATCTAATATCTATCTATCTACATCATATCAATCTATCTATCTACATCATCTCTATCTATCTACATCATATCTATCTATCTATCATTTATCTATCTCACATCCTTCCATTTCATAAGGAAGCCATTAGTCTCTCACATATGACTGGAAATACAACTATGGGTTAAGGTGGAATCCGGTCAACATGATCTTCAGATGTGTCATAGATACCAGTATGAATTGGGGCTTTCTATTTCTTTCCACAGGGCTGCAGGTAATCATATTGCATTATCTTATCTAGTACACAGCAACATACTAATAATCCAGTTCCAAATTCAGCTTTGATACATCTGAGAACAGATCACTAACTTGTACAAACCCCCCGAAAAATCTGTTGTTCTGACAAAATAGAGTTCCGATAAAAAAGAAGTGCCATGTTCTCCATGTAAATCTCTGCATCAGATCTTGAGGTGCAGCAGTGCTTGAGATTGTAGAAAACATTACAATTTAAAGAGGTTTTTCTTAACAAGTACTTACACCTTTGCAAAGAGTTCCCGGGAGCAGTACGAGAAGCTTTCCAACATGTACAACAACATGAACAAGCTCTACAATAACCTGGGAGAGTACTTCACCTTCGATCCCAAAGCCGTCAGTGTGGAGGAATTCTTCGGAGATCTCAGCGGCTTTCGCTCCCTCTTCTTGGTGAGTACAGGTCTCCTTCTCATCGTTGTTTCTTGTGTGCACAAATAACAAAACCTTTTTCTGAAGATGGATACGTTGTACTGTCCATTGATGTTCACAGTGGCCACTACATCAAGGCAATGCCACCAAAACATGTTGTAATTAGCCCTCAAGGGCCTTAGGACTTGGATGTAGCTACAGATGGTGCAGAGGAAACATTGACCCCTGGACTCTGGTGCCTGGGGGAGCCCAAATGCTTCTATGTCCTATGAGAGGACACTAAACTTATAGAAGGTGCAGAGGTCCCTTTGTAGAGTTTACATTGGGTCTTCATGCATACTTTTGGCTTAGGACATAAGTTCTCAAAATTGTTCATGCATCGTGCAGCTTTGGAAGAGCTTCCAACCTGACTACCAGGGGCACAACTACCGGGGTAGCAGACATAGCAGCTGCTATGGGGCCCGGGCTCTTAGGAGGCCCGGGACAGCTGCTACCGCGTCTGCTACCCCGGCTGAAGACAGATACGTTGTACTGTCCATTGATGTTCATAGTGGCCACTACATCAAGGCAATGCCACCAAAACATGTTGTAATGTGCCCTCAAGGGCCTTAGGACTTGGATGTAGCTACAGATGGTGCAGAGGAAACATTGAACTCTGGACTCTGGTGCCTGGGGGAGCCCAAATGCCCCTATGTCCTATGAGAGGACACTAAAGTTATAGAAGGTGCAGAGGACCCTTTATAGAGTTTGCATTGGGTCTTCATGCATACTTTTGGCCTAGGACATAAGTTCCCAAATTTGCCCATGCATCGTGCATGTTTCGAAGAGCTTCCAACCTGACCACAATCATATTTTTAAGGATGTGGCTGCTGGAGTCACTAGGATGAGAAATTATTATTTATGTTCCCCACTGTTACTGGTAAGACTACAGGCTTTCTTCTCATCCAAGATGGAAGACGTTTATGTCGTCCACATTTTTGCTGCTTAATTTTGATTTAAAGGGGTTTTGC
The DNA here is from genome assembly GCA_025379985.1 of Phyllomedusa bahiana. NCBI lineage: Eukaryota > Metazoa > Chordata > Amphibia > Anura > Hylidae > Phyllomedusa > Phyllomedusa bahiana. The sequence goes on along the minus strand of JAODAL010010431.1, from coordinate 18,390 downwards.
CAAAATGGGTATTTAATCACTTTTCTAAATATATGTCATTAAAAAAAGTGAAGCCTGTGAGAGCTACAGCCTGACTTACATGCCCTTAGTTTCCTGACAGTTTACATTAGACACGACCAGGAGCTGACAGGAGCTGATCTGGCCACGCTTGGCTTGCGTTATTTGCACTTCTTATCTGATGGCAGGGAACATAAACGAGCTTTGAAGGGACTGGGGAGAAAAGATCCTGTGTCTTTTGTATAGAGAATTCACTGGTTGTAATGTAATTATCTGAGTAAACGTGCAGACGCTCCCTGCTCAGCCCTCCTCTCCCCCCCTGCAGCAGTTCATGAACAAATGAAAGACACTGCTTACTCAGAGCTTATCTTTACTCCTGAGCAGATAAGAGGGAGAAACTTGTGCACAATACAGTTATCCCCTGTGGATTAGCCAAATAACATGTTTGCACTAGTACAGAGACTGAGTATCAGGAACGTGCATGGGAGGTGGAGTGATGACATCACAGAGGAGGTAATTGTTTTTTTAAACATAGAAACACAACGCCCCTTTTTCAAGCCTCAAGAGGGGAGTATCAGCCTGTTACGTGAGGAACTCGCTTCTTGGCAAAACCCCTTTAAGTGGAGATAGCTTCTCTACTCTTTAGGAAAGTCAATGACCTGATTCTGATGATCGTAGGATCTTCTCTTCCCATAAGACCATTCTTCAAAGTACTGTAATTCTCTAAGAGTGTTACCATAATGATCTCAAATTCAGTTTTGGACTGGGGTGCCTGAGGCCCACTAATGGAGTTGATTCTTGAAGAGGGATCATACTAGCCTGAGGGGTGGCCATACACCTCCTACATAGATATATATGTTTTTGTTTTGGTACACACTGCACTGTTTTCACTTTTTGTTACTTTTTGTGTCCTATTCTCTGACCTAATTGCCCCCCTGATGATTATGTGTTTAACCGACGAAACATGGTTGGGATTTGTAGATTATTTCTGACCTATTTTTTGTTGTCTTAAAATATATTAACTGTGTGTATTAGGGAATATAGAAGGACAGTATTGTGGGGTCGCCCTGTTAAGAGCGGTCACTCCACTAAACTCAAGATTCAATCTAGGGTATAATAGGGTAAAGGTACAACTGTTTATTTTTGAAGCCCATTGGCTACAATATAACCCCGTAATACTAGAGACATACCGATTGAATCACTTGGATGTACTGGGCGCCAGTGACAGCGGAAGGTTTCCCGATGGATTTTTCCCTGTTTGGATCCCTGCTAATAATGGACCTTTGGTGAGTGGTAATAGATTTTTCTAATTTGTTTATAATTTGTTGTCACCATATAGTGTAGAAATTTTAGAAATATTTATTAAAAGTTAAATTTTATGGGGTGTTATTTTCAATCTGTGATTTTGGTTTGTAAACCTTCCCAATATTTTTTTGGCAATGCATTATTGATTCTTGGGCCCCACCAATGGAGTTGATTCTTGGGGTCCACCAGTAGAGTTGATTCTTGGATCCCACTAGTAGAGTTGATTCTTGGGCCCCACCAGTGGAATTACTTATTGGGGTCCACCAGTGGAGTTGATTCCTGTGGCCCTCCAGTGTTGTTGATCCTTGGGGCCTATCAGTGGAGCTGATTCTTGGGGCCTATCAGTGGAGCTGATTCTTGAGGCCTAACAGTGGAGTTGATTCTTGGGGACCACCAATGGAGTTTATTCTTGGATGCCACCAGTGGAGTTGATTCTCAGGCCCCACCAGTGGATTGGATTCTTGGGGTTCACCAATGGAGGTCATTCTTGGGGGCACCAGTGGAGTTGATTCTTGGGGCCCATCAGTGGATCTAATACTTGGCGCCCATTCTACAGCTACTGTTCATGACTGCACTTAGGTTTTGCTTTCTGCCTCTCTACCTGAAAAGCAGCCTTAGGCATACTATTCTCAGGTGCCCACAAGAGGTCTTCTCTGATTCACTTTGGGCCAGTCTGATCCTGCCTTCTCTAATAACATTAAAGGGTCAGAAGGGTATTTGATGCCATGCTATCTCTCTTGAGTCCTCATGAACAAAGAGAGCCTGCATGGTACTGAAGAAACAAATTCAGACCATCTGTCCTCTTGGCACGTTCTCTGTTTTTTTGACTGTTCAAGAGGCTTCAGTATGAAGTATTGTGTTCTATCTGCTCATAATAAGGGCTACGAGGTTTAGTGAAATATTATCTATCCAAGAAGAAGTGGAATGGAACAAGGGACTTACCAGGAGTATATAAAGTCTTAAGGGTTCATCCCATGGTAATATGGTAAGAAGTACTGTATTGGTGAGTACACTATGCATGCCAGAATACTTATATTGGGGCATCTATTAGGTGCTTAAATCTAAAGGATCCATCAAACCCATTTATTTCCTATTGCGTCACTTTCATAAAGGGCTGTTCCCACCATAGACTTTGAAGGCCTGTCAATAGGATACGCCATCAAAGCCTGATAGTTGTGTGCCATATCTCTGGGACCTGCACCTATCTCAGAAACAGACCCCGAAAGTGGCCAGGCAAACTTCCACAAGACTCTCCATTCTATTCTATGGTTCTATGGTATTCTATTCTAAGAAGAATGTGACGGGACAGATGTGGACAGGTAGCAGGAATGTAAATAAACACAATGTTCCCCTTTACTGGGATCTCCCATAGAACAGAATGCAGAGAACACAGAGCACACCTATACTGGGAACTCCCATAGAAAAGGATGAAGAACTCAGTGCTCCCCTGTACTGGGATATCCCATAGAACAGAATGGAGAGAATACAGCGCTCCCCTGTACTGGGCACTCCCATAGAACCGAATGGAGAACACAGCGCTCCCCTGTACTGGGAACTCCCATAGAACCGAATGGAGAACACAGTGCTCCCCTGTACTGGAACTCCTAAACGTTCCCATAGAATAGAAATGGAGAAAAACCAAGCGCTCCCCTGAACTGGGAACTCCCATATACCAGAATGGAGAGAACACAGCGCTCCCACTGTAACGATGGAGAGACTATCCATAGAACAGAATAGAGAACACAGCGCTCCCCTGTACTGGGAACTCCCATAGAATAGAATGGAGGACACAGCGCTCCCCTGTACTGGGAACTCCCATAGAACAGAATGGAGAGAACACAGTGCTCCCCTGTACTGGGAACTCCCATAGAACGGAATGGAGAACACAGCATTCCCCTGTACTGGGAACTCCCATAGAACCGAATGAAGAACACAGTACTCCCCTGTCCTGAGAACTCCAATAGAACAGAATAGGGAACACAGCATTCCCTGTACTGGAAACCCCCAAAGAGCAGAATGGAGAACACAGCACTCCCCTGTACTGGGAATTCCCATAGAACAGTATGGAGAACACAGGGCTCCCCTGTACCAGGAACTCACTTAGAACACAACCGTGCTCCCCTGTACTGGGAACTCCCATAGAACAGAATGGGGAACACAGCGCTCCCCTGTATACTCCCAGAAACTCCCATAGGGAACTGAATGGAGAAGACACCAGACTCTCAACCCTGTACTGGGAACTCCCATAGAACAGAATGGAGAGAACACAGTTCTCCCCTGTACTGGCAACTCCCATAGAACACAGTGGAGAACACAGTGCTCCCTTGTACTTAGAATTTGCATAAAAGGGAGAGTCTTAAACAAACGGGACCAGCTCTCCATTCTGAGCCGACACTTTTTTAAGCCGTTACCAAGTTAGGTGTTGGTCCTGGAGGTGAAACTTGCGCCCATTAGACTTTGAGGGCAAATCCTTTTGGAATGCCATCAAAGTCCTTGGTGGAGACACCCCTTTAAGAGACCCCGTAGATATAAGGAGAGCGTGTTCTTGCGTTCTTGCTACTTGACCACATCTGTCCCATCAAATCCTTCTTTTGAAAGCCTCTCTGAAGTGGCAGAAGCCCGGATGTCTTCATGCATCGTCCATTCAAATGTTCCCATGTTCAAATATTTATTCAGGCATTTTATTTTCAGCCGAAACATTTCTTTTGTCTGTATCCATATTGATCCCATTGATTTCATGTTTTGCCATTGCATGAAGGAGCGGCAGGTTGTCTGATGACTGCGAGCTGAAGGCTTTTGTTCTTGAAATAGATATAGAACATTCAGCTGCCGCTCAACCACTGATGAAGCTAAGAGGAGGTAACATGATGGGGAGCCCCGCCACGAAAATGCACTGGAGAAGGAATTAAGCAGTGGGGCAAAACTTTAAGTCCTACAAAAGCCAAACCTAGATGATTGCCCGTTACCATGAGTTTATTGCTGTCTGAGGTGTTGACGCAAAGGAGGTGCATCGATCTAAATGTGGGAAACTGATCCACTGGAACTTGACTTTTCTTGGTATAAGTAAGATTATTTAGAACGTTTTAAAAGCAGGCACACAAATAGTATGAATCATATGAAGAGAATATCATGGGAGAGATGAAAACTTCCACTTGATCCTCTATCATATTTGCATTATAGCTTCTTAGGTTGACCTAGGTCGAAAGGTCGCACTGCACCTTATGGAGGGATAAAAGTTTTTTCAAGCTTGGATAATACCCCGTGGATGCTTCTTCTTTTTCTTTGATTTTTCTGCTATGATGCCTTTACCCTGTGTATTCAAGCTGTTGCATATCCATTGACTTTTTTCCTTTGGTTCTTGTGCTATGCTTTTACTTTGCTAAATCTGTCATACAGATCACAATGGATATTGAAGACCCTATAAAGTTACATTCAATGGGGTCCATTGGGATACCATCATAGCCCTACAAAAACCAAACTTAGATGATTGTCCATGACCATCGTTTATCAGATCCCAGCAATGGTTGAAGACCCTATATATTTACATTCATTGGGGTCCACTGGGATACAATCATAGCCCTACAAAAGCCAAACTTAGATGATTAGTCATGACTATCGTTTATCAGATTCCAACGATGGTTAAAGACCCTGGAGATTTACATTCAATGGGGTCCATAGGGATACCATCATAGCCCTACAAAAAACAAACTTAGATGATTGGCCATGACTATCGTATATCAGATACCAACAATGTTTGAAGACCCTATAGATTTACATTCAATGGGGTCCACTGGGATACCATTATAGTCCTACAAAAGTAAAACTTAGATGATTGGCCATAACTGTCATATATCAGATTCCAACAATGGTTGAAGAGCCTATGGATTTACATTCAATGGGGTCCATTGGGATACCATCATAGCCCTACAAAAGCCAAACTTCAATGATTGGCCATGACTGTCATATATCAGATTCCAACAATGATTGAAGACCCTATGGATTTACATTCAGTGGGATCCATTGGGAAACCATCATAGCCCTACAAAAGCCAAACTCAGATGATTGTCCATGACTATCGTATATCAGATCCCAACAATGGTTGAAGACCCTATATATTTAAATTCAATGGGGTCCATTGTGATTCCATCCTGGTCCTTCAAAAGCTAAACTTATATGATTGACTGTAAATGGAAATGTATTACTGCCCAGGATGTAGAAACAAAGGAGGTTTATTGTGTATTGATTCAAAGGGGTTGTCTCACCACAGTGTTTCACAGAATCAAAAGCAGCCTTCAAACAGAACACATCAGCAGCTCTACAAGCACTAAAAAACAGTCAAAGGGGATATAGGAATTTTGAAGACCTTTCTGCTACTTTGCATGAACATTTTGAGGTTCTTAGTGAACATTTGATCAAAACTGTAAAAGCCCATCTACCGTCGGCAAGGTGACCTCAATTCAGATGGGAACCTACGCTATATGTTACCTCTCTTGGTGTCTGTTCAGACCTCCACATTTTAGGGAGAGAAGATTTCATTAATAGATGTGCTGACCATATTTTGTTTTTGAGCAGTATACATGGGGAAGTGGCTGGCCCCCACCTTGGTTTTTTGCACTCCACCCATCTACACAGATGTTTTTAATCAGATCAGGTTTATAGCTGGAATCTTCTCTCCCTGAAATGCAGAGGTCTGAACAGACACCAAGAGAGGTAGCATGTAACGTAGGTTCCCATCTGAATTGAGGTCACCATGCCGACGGTAGATGGGCTTTTACAGTTTTGATCAAAAATTTAAGCTAAGAACCGCAAAATTTTCATATATTCCAAAGTAGCAGAGATGCTTTTCAAAAAAAATTCCTATGTCCCCTTTGACTGTTTTTAGTGCTTGTAGAGCTGCTGATATTGTATTGTGTGTGCAATTGCATGTAGCTGCCCCACCAGTGTGCACCTATAGACTCATTTTTAAAAAATGATGTGCTGACCATATTTTGTTTCTGAAAAGCACCTTTCATTCATGCATCCTGTCTCTTTTTGGTCACGCTGTGGGTGATTAGCATATCAGCTCTGGTATTCAAAGGTCTGCTAATCACTCTAGTTAAACATCTCCTGCTCTAATGTTAAATTCCAGAGAAGCGCAACAAAACAGTAGTAATAAGTCTCCTTTGTTTGTTAGATCAGATAACACACTCTGTTCTCAAGCTGTCCTGTGTGATGACGTCATCCATTCTATTGGGAAAACGTCTTCATTCCCGTTTCCTACATGTTGAAAGCTAATATTTATAGTGAGACAACCCCTTTAAATGTGAGAACCTGAAACATTGTTACTTGAAATTTTATGTTTTAATGAAGATTTTTTGGTAAACTTTAGAAGCAACCACACACATAATGTATATGAAGATAACACTATCGGAGTTAAAAACTTTAATTTTATTTTCTTTCATATCTGTGTCTGATCATATCAAACACCTTGACCAGTGGTCTGCAACGTGCGGCTCTCCAGCTGTTGGAAAACTACAACACACATCAAGAATTAAAATAAACATTTGGCATGATGGAGAGCCACACCTTGCAGACCCCTGACCTAGACACTGTGCCAAACCTGTCGTATCAGAGATACCAATGGTGGTTGAAGACCCTATATACTTACATTCAATGGAGTCCATTGGGAGACCATCATAGCCCTATAAAAGCCAAACTTGAATAATTGTTCATTGCTGGGAATTTATTGCCCTCTATGGTGTAGAAGCAAAGGAGGTGACTAGATCTAAACGTGGGAAACTGGTACAATGTTCCTTGGTACTTCATGTTTTTATGAAGATTAATTAGGAAATTTTACAAGCAACCACCTACAAAGCATAACTCATAAAGAGATTATAATATGGGAGAGTTAGAAACGTTGACTCTGTCCTCTTTCATATCCGCATCATAGCTTCTGATCATAAAAAACATTAAGACACTTTGCCAAACTTTTCATACTGATCCCAATGGTGGTTGAAGACCCTATACACTTACATTCAATGCCATTCTAGTCCTTTAATACCATGCTATTCATACAAAAGCCAAAGTTAGATGATTGCCCATGACTAGGAATTTATTGCCCTCTAAGAGTAGAAGCAAAGGAAGTGTATTGACTTAAAGGGGTGTTATCGTTTGAGCTACTCGTGCTGTTCAGCTAATTTTCTCAGATTGAGTTTGAAATCCAGGGGTGTGTCTCTCCTGTCAGCAGGCGTGTCTCTCCTCCCAGGAGGCGTGTCTCCCCTCACTGAAAAACTGTGACATCATCATTTTTTTTAAAGCGGGGGATGCAGAAGTTGTCGGATATAACGCTCTTTAGCCTCCTATGCTTCTTATGTCTGCACCTTGAGGCTCCAAACTCCAGCAAGCACCTGTCATATGTCTAGTTTACACACAACTGAAAGCCAGCAGTGTTACTTCAGTGGTGTTATCCAAATTGTACTGACAACAGGCAGAGATCTTTACTCAACTACAAGGAAAAATTATTTAAAGTAAAGTTCTCTTCCTGTCAGGGCTGTGATGAAAACAAGGGGGGGAGAAGCAAATCACTTTGGAAAAGGGGCCCTGCTCCTTGAACTAAATTTGGGGCGGGGGGGAGCAGCATAGGAGTATTCTTTTACAAGGGAGGGGTTTCCCCCCGGTTAATTTTTTTCCCCCCTAAATTCTCCAAGTGAAAGACCAAAAAATTTGTAACTCTTAAAAAAAATAACAAAACAGGGCCCCCTATACATGTCTCATCCCCAAATAATTTCAGACACGAGTTGGAAGTGCTTTACTCAAAGGATGGGCACATAAGGGGAGTTTGTGTGTTTATGAATAAAATTTAAAGAAACATATATTTTAACACATATGTGTACAAATTTTAGAGAAAAAAAACAAAAAACAGGAGGGGCTTTTCCCCCCAAACTCTGGGGGCTTGCAGGCTAATCACCTAACACGTCTAATTTTAAGCACATAACAGATCTTTTTTTTAACCCCTTTGTCTACCTACAGGTTTAAAATCATAATAGGCGGGGGGTTGATTCATTAGGAACAAAGCCTTTTTTCCAAGACCAGTTAAGATGGACCTGTGAGGAGGGTTTAAACAACCTCTTGCAAAAGCCCTTAACCCATAATTGCCAGAACATTGCCCCAAAGCTGGGGATGTACATAAACCAGAGACCTTGGTTTCACTATCGTTTTTAAAAGCTCAAAGGGAGTAAACTAAGTGTGCAGGGGAGCCAACACGGCGGGGGGCGGGCCGGGGCTTTTTTCCCGTCTGGGGCGTTCCCAACGGCTAAAAAAAATTCAGAGCCAACCAGTGCAGGGGGGTTCTAGGGTGGGGGTTTTGACCCCGGGGCTTTGACCCCACACGAAATAGAAAACAGATTTTCAGAGAAGCTTTCTCTAAAACCAATGCAGGGTAATGCAACCCAATTTTGTGCTTTTTTTTTCTGTCCCCCAATTGAGACTGTCTTTTTAACGATAGAACCCCTTTAAAGAGAACCTGTCACATAGGGTTTGCCCCCCTTTTGAGGGCGGCACAAGCTAGTGTCAGACCTGTTTTCCAGTGCTGTGTCCCCTTTTTCTGTAAGATTTTAGGGGTTTTAGGGGCATGTTCACACGGCGTTTTTTTGGGCGAGGTTTTTTAAGAGATTTTCGGGAGCGTTTCCTGCCCAAAAAACCCGTCCAAACCACATCAAAACCTCGCCTGTAACATGATTCTTCCGAAGAGGTTTTTGACGAGGCTTTGATCAGGTTTTGGATCAGGTTTTCACCGAGGTTTTCACCCATACAAATAAATAGCTAGGAAAAAAAACGCGGCAAAAACCGCGGCAAAAACACGGCAAAACCGCGCGAAAAACCGCACCTACAACACGCTTCAAGAATTGACATGACACTTCTTTTTCATTGCTTCCAAAGAAGCTTGTAAAAACCTCGTCGTGTGTGAACTACAACGAGGTCTTACATAGGAATCAAATGAACTGGGGGTGTTTTGGAAGCATTTTGGATGAGGTTTTGGGCGCGCAAACGCTCCGAAAACCTAGTCCAAAACCTCATCCAAAAACGTCGTGTGAACATGGCCTTAGAGCATTTACCCCTCAAATCTTATTCATGAGCAGGTGTTAGCCCCGCCCACCAAAGGCTAGCCCCGCCCACTGACAGTTATTCACATGTTTCTAACTATTCAAAGTAATTGGTTTATCAGTTGAGGTGGGTGGGGCTAGCCTCAGGTGGGCGGGATTTGAAAAAAAAACTGACTCTTTGAATGACTCTTTTCTGTCTGAAAACTGCAGATTTGAGCATTAAATACTCATTAACTCCAGCATCTTACAGAATAAGGGACACAGCGCTGGAAACAGCAGGTCTGACACTAGCTGGTGCTGCCCTCAGCAAGGGGGACATAAACTATGTGACAGGTTCTCTTTAAATGCGAGAACTTGATACACTATGACTTGAAATTTCATGTTTTAATGGAGATTATTTTGGAAATTTTAGGAGCAAGCTCACACATAGCATAACATATATGAAAATAATATTATGGGAGGGTTAGAAACTTAATTTCTATCATCTTTCATATCTGCATTATAGATTTTGATCATATCGAACAACACTGCGCCAAACCTGTCATATGTCAGATCACAACAGTGGTTAAAGACCCTACACACTTACATTCAATGGGGTCCACTGGGATAGCATTATAGTCCGCTTTGTTTTGACCATTAAAGGGTTGTCTCACTACATCGATTCATCTCACCTTAGTCCTGTTTTGGCAGTTTCATTTTTGAATTCTGGCTATTACGAGCCTGCAGTGATCAGCTGCTGAGAACAACATGTCTGTAGCTATAGCGACCAGTGGTGGCTGCCTATGAGGAGAGATGGAACAGGTCTGTAGCTATAGCAACCAGTGCTGGCAGCCTATCAGGAGAGATGGAACATGTCTTTAGCTATAGCAACCAGTGCTGGCAGCCTATGAGGAGAGATGGAACAGGTCTGTAGCTATAGCAACCAATGGTGGCTGCCTATGAGGAGAGATGGAACAGGTCTGTAGCTATAGCAACCAGTGCTGGCAGCCTATCAGGAGAGATCGAACAGGTCTGTAGCTATAGCCAACCATGCTGGCAGCCTATGAGGAGAGATAGAACAGGTCTGTAGCTATAGCAACCAGTGCTGGCAGCCTATGAGGAGAGATAGAACAGGTCTGTAGCTATAGCAACCAATGGTGGCTGCCTATGAGGAGAGATAGAACAGGTCTGTAGCTATAGCAACCAGTGCTGGCAGCCTATGAGGAGAGATAGAACAGGTCTGTAGCTATAGCAACCAATGGTGGATGCCTATGAGGATAGAGAGAACAGATCTGTAGTTATAGCAACCAGTGCTGGCAGCCTATCATGAGAGATGGAACAGGTCTGTAGCTATAGCGACCTGAGGAGCTGATGCAGCCCATACAAGAGGGGATATCTAGGGATAGGTAGGACACTGTTAATGGACATATATTGCAAAGTGACTCTGTAGGTATCTATGAGCTTATTACCCTCTATGTAAATGTCAGGGACACACACAGAGACACAGACAAGTGAGGCCCTAACACTGGTCCCAGCCTCTGTCCCTGCCTTTTAGGGAACCCGACTCCTTAATAGGTCGGCCCCAACCAGATGACTGATAACTGCTCTGAGTGAAGTGAGAACACAGACAGAGACAAACAAACACAGAACAAGCAAGCGTAGTCCAAGGTTAGCAACAAACGGACAGCGCAGTACAAAATCGTGAGACAAAGAATAACCGGGAAGTTCCCCATATTTGGTATCGCCGCGTCCAAAAACATCCGAACTAGTAAAATATAACATCATTTATCCCGTCTGCTGAACACCATAGAAGAAAAAAATTCCAAATTGCAAAATTGCATTTTTTCTGGTCATTTTACGTCCTCTAAAAATTGGAATAAAATTTATCAAAAAAGTCGCATGCATTCCAAACCAGTAGCAATAAAAAGTGCACAACAGCCCGCAAAAAAATGGCACATCACTCAGGTCCGTAGGTGTTAGTGCAAAACAGTTATTGGTCACACAAAATGGCGCCGCAGAGCAGATTTCAAAAATAGAAAATGTATCGGCGGATTCGTATCAACCTGTAGAATATACATAACATATTGTTACCAAATATTGAACGCTGTAAAAGCAAAACATCCGCAAACATGGTGCAAGTAAAAACAAAATTCACATTTTGCCCCACTTAGAATTTGTTTGCGGTTTCCCAGTATATTCTATAGTAATATGAATAACACCAATAGAAAGTACATCTTGTCCCGCAAAATAAAAGCCCTCATACGTCTATGTAGGTGGAAAATAAAAAAGTTATGGCTCTTGTAAGGTGAGGAGGGAAAAACGAATGTGTCAAGCAATAAAAAACCCACAAGGTCGTTAAGGGATTAAAATCTGAAATTGACGTGAATTTCCTGCTGGGAGTGCTTGCTGGGTAGACGGACCCTGAGGTTATAGATGCAAGTTTATCTATCAAGTCAAAAAGAGGGACAATTAAGGAGTAGTGAGGGATAGAGGGATTTGGGTGAAAAATAGAGACTGCTGCTCAAAAAGAGTGTTGCTTGAGAGGTATGAGATAGCTGTAGAATGGGCCCCCAGACAGGGGTGTAGCTATAGGGGGTGCAGAGGTAGCAGTCGCTATTGGACTCTGCAGCCAGAGGGGGCCCAAAAGCCCTCCTGCCCCATAAGGAGATACCAGCATTGTAAGTGGCACATGGCAGCTGGAGGGCCCATTTCAATTTTTGCACTAGGGCCCCCGGAGCTTCAAGTTAAATTCCACTGGAAAGTCCAACGCACACCAGACTAACATTGAACAAGGTGTATTGGTGCAATAGGCAAATAAGGCGTTTAGCGCCCACCTCGTTGGCAAAGTCATCCAGATCCATACCTCATTTGGCCCCTTCCTCTCTGACACTAGGAGGCACCCTGGGCCTGGGCACTAGGAGGCACCCTGGGCCTGGGCACCAGGAGGCACCCTGGGCCTGGGCACTAGGAGCCACCCGGGGCCTGGGCACTAGGAGGCACCCTAGGTCTGGGCACTAGGAGGCACCCTGGGCCTGGGTCCTCGGAGGCACCCTGGGGCTGGGCACGAGGAGGCATCCTAGGCCTGGCCTAGGAGCACCCTGGCCTGGGCACTAGGAGGCACTCTAGGCCTTGGGCACAGGAGGCACCTGGCCTGGGCACTGGAGACCCGGGCCTGGGACTAGGGGCACCTAGGTCTGGGCACTAGGAGGCACCCTGGCGGGTACTGGAGGCCCCTGCTGGCACTAGGAGGCATCCTAGGCTTGGGCACCAGGAGGCACCCTGGGCCTGGGAACTAGGAGGCACCCTAGGCCTGGCCACTAGGAGTCACCTAGGCTGGGCACTAGGAGGCACCCTGGGCCTGGGCACTAGGAGGCACCCTGGCCTGGGACTAAGGGACCCTAGGCTGGCACTAGGAGGCATCCTAGTTGGACCAGGAGGCACCCTGGGCCTGGGTACTAGGAGGCACCCTGGGCCTGGGTACTAGGAGTCACCCTAGGCCTGGGCTCTAGGAGGCACCCTAGGCCTGGGCACTAGGAGGCATCCTAGGCTTGGGCACCAGAAGGCACCCTGGGCCTGGGCACTAGGAGGCACCCTGGGCCTGGGCTCTAGGAGGCACCCTGGGCCTGGGCACTAGGAGGCACCCTGGGCCTGGGCACTAGGAGGCACCCTAGGCCTGGCCACTAGGGACACCTGGGACAGTTCCCTTTTCCTCGCGGGCCTTTTCCCCTTTGGTCCTGCATTCGGAACAGGGGGTAAGCAAGATAGTAACAACATGGTAAAGCAAGGCGATGACATTCCAATATTAGACATGGGCCAGGTCATCAGCCTTGTTGATGGAAAAAAATTTGTTTATAAAACCCAAATTTGCCAAAAGGGGGTTCAGACGGCAGCATTACAAAGTGGGGGAATGACCCGAGAAAAACAGCGATTTCACATTTATAAAATGGGGTTTTGGGTTCCCATTTAAAATTTAAAGGGACGCATGAAATTGAAATCTGACCCTGGGGGAAATTTCGGGGGGGATTTCGGGAAGCGATAAATCGCCTTGGTTTTTCTTTTTTTTTTTGTTAAAATCCCCCCCATAAATGTCAATCCCAAAAACTAATTTTTCCTTTCCTTTTGATAAAACTTGTTCTGAGGGAACCAAACAGGGGTTTCAGCCCCCAGGGCCCGGGGCCCCTTCTTTTTTCATATTCGGGTTATTTTGGGAAAATTGCTCCCTTATAAAAAAGTTTTTTGCTGCAATGTTACCAAAGGAACAGACATATGACATTACAAATGTGAGACAACATGAGGAAATAACAACAAAGACATCCATCAACTGGAGAGAGATGAGAACCTTCTCCTGCCCGGACCAATCCCATAATCTTCATGTCCATTAGAATTCATTTAGAATTTATATATAGGAGCAGTATTATAGTAGTTATTTCTTTACTTTGGAGCATTTTATTATAGTAGTTATTTTCCCTTGTACTTTAAAAGAATTATTATAGTGGGTTATTTTTTTTCATAGGGGGCGGTATTATAGTATTTAAATTTTTTGTAAAGTTGGGAGGAAAGAATTTTTAGTAGTTATATTCCTGTAAAATAGGGCAGTATTATAGTAGTTATTTTCCCCTTGTACATAGGAGCAGTATTATAGTATTTATATTCTTTTTCATAGGGGCCCGTATTTAGTATTTAAATTTCTTGTACATGGGGGACGTTTTATAGTAATTTTTTCTTTTACATAGGGGGCATTTTTAAATATTTAGTTAAATTCTTGTACATAGAGGACGGGATTTTAGTATTTTATATTCTTGTACATAGGGGGCAGAAATTAAAGGGAGTTTTTTATTCTTGTACATAGAAAGCAGTTTTAAATAGTAGTTAAATTTTGTACTAGAGGGCGTATTATAGTAGTTAAATTCTTGTAAATAGGGGGCAGTTTTTAAGTAGTTTTTTTTTTTTTTCCCCTGAAATTTTGGAGCAGTATTATAGTAGTTTTTTATTCTTGTAAAAAGAAAAGCAGTATTAAAAGTAGTTAAATTCTTGTACATGGGAAACGTATTATATTTGTTTTTTTTTCTTGTAAATAGGGGGCGTTTTTTAAAGGTAGTTATTTTTTGAAAATTTGGGGGCGTATTTTTTTTGTTATATTCTTTTTTTACATAGGGGGGCAGTTTTATAGTAGTTATATTTTGTACTTTGGGGAGCATTTTATAGAGTTATTTTTTGGGAAATTTAGGGGGCAAGTATTTAGTATTTATTTTTTTTCAAAGCAGAATGTTTTTTTATTTGTTTATATTCTTGTACATAGAGGGGGCGGGGATTTAGTTTTTTTAAATTCTTGTCAAAAAGGGGGCAAATTTTTAATAGTAGTTATACCTTGTACTTTGGGGCGAATTTTTGTAGTTTTTTTCCCATTGGTACAAAAGGAAAACCGGTATTAAAATTTAGTATTTTTCTTGAAATTTGGGGCGGGGATTATATTTAGTTAATTCTTGTAAAATAGCGGGTATTTTTAGTAGTTAAAATTTTTTGTACTGGGGGGCAGTATTATAGTTTTTTATTTTCTTGAACCATTAGGGGACAGTATTATGGGTTAAGTTATATTCTTGTACATAGAGGAGCAGTTTTATAGTAATTTTTTTCTTGAACATGGGGGCAGTATTTTTTAGTAAAATTTTTTCTTGTCCCTTTGCAGCAGTATTATAAAATTTACATTTTTGTACAAAAGGGGGCCCAGATTATAGTATTAAATTTTCTTTTTACTTTTGGGGGCAGTATTATAAGAGTTATTTTCTTTTTAACATGGAGGGCATATTATATTAGTTATATTCTTTTTTCAAAAAGGGAAAGCGTATTTTTTAAAAGGTTATTTCTTTTTTCTAGGACCGTATTAAAAATATTTATTTTCTTTTTACAAAAGGGGGCAGTATTTTTTTATTTTTAAAACCCTTTAAAATTGGAGGCCCATTTTTTAAATTTGTTATATTCTTCTACATTAGGGGAAAAGTATTATTTTGTTTTATTTGTACATGGGGGCAGAATTTATAGTAGTTATATTTTTTTACATGGGGCAATTTAGGATTTTATTTTTTTTGCCCATAGGGGGCAGTATTTTTTTTTAGTTATATTTTTTGTAAAATAGGGGGCAGTATTTTTAGTAGTTAAAATTCTTGTGCTTAGGGGCCCAGTATTATAGTATTTTAATTTTTCTTTCAGGGGGGGCAGTTTTATAGTGGGTTAAAATTTCCTGTAATGGGACCCAGTTTTTTATAGTTTTTTAATTTTTCCTTTTTACATAGGGGGCGGTATTATAGTATTTTTTTCTTTTCCGAACTAGGAGGCAGTATTAAAATTGGGTTATTTTCCTTTTACATAAAGGGAAGAAATTATATTTAGTTATTTTCCCTGTACTTTTGGGGGGGCGGGTTTTTATATTTTGTTTTATTCTTGTACATGGGGGGAAAGGTTCTTTTAGAAGTTAAATTCTTGTACATAGGGGCAAGTATTATAGTTTGTATTTTTTTTTTAATGGGGGGCCCGGGGTATATTTGGGGTTAAAATTCTTGAAATTTTGGGGCGGGTTTTTTTGTATTTTAAAATTTTTCGACATAGGACAGTTTTATAGTATTTTATATTCTTGTACATAGCCAGTTTTAAATTAATGTTAATTCTTGAAATAGGGGCAGTTTTAAGTAGTTTTTTTATTTTTGGGGTAAAATTGGAGGCAGTTTTATTGTGTTATTTTCCCTTTACAAAAAGGGGAAAGTATTATGTAGTTAAAACCCTTGTACATGGAGCAGTATTATAGTAGTTATATTTTTGTAAAAAAGGGGCCCAGTATTATGTAGTTATATTTCTTTTTCATAGGGGGGCAGTATTATAGTAGTTATTTTTCTTGTAAAAGGGGAGCAGTATTATGTAGTTATATTCTTGTGCATAGGGGGGCAGTATTATAGTAAAAATTTTGTAAAAGGGGGGCAGTAAAAATAGTATTTTATATTCTTGTACATAAAAGGGGCAGTTTTTAAAGTAGTTATTTCCTTTTACTTTAGGAGGCAGTTTTTTTAGTAGTTTTATTCTTGAAACAAAAGGGGGGCAGTATTATAGTATTTTATTTCTTTTTTCCATGGGAGGGCGTATTATAGTATTTTATTTTCCCTTGTACAAGGGGGCCCAGTATTATGGGTAGTTAATTCCTGTACATAGGGGCCCCCCTTTTTTTAAAGGTTTTTTAAAATTTTTTTTTGAACAGGGGGGGCAGAAATAAAAGAAATTTTAAAATTCTTGTAAAATAGGGGGCCGGTTTTAATGTTTTTTTATATTTTTTTAACGGGGGCAGTATATAGTTTTATATTCTTTACATAGGGGGCATATTAAAATATTTTTATATTTTTGGGAATAGGGCAGTATTAAAAGTATTTATTCTTGAAACTTTGGGGGCAGTATTATATTAGTTATTATCTTGTAAAGGGGGGGAAAGTATTATATTGTTTTTTATTCTTGTCCCTAGGGGGCAGTATTATATTTTGTTTAAATTCTTGAAACTTAGGGGGCAGTTTTAAATTTTAGTTTTATTCTTCTACAAAAGGGGGCGTTTATAGTATTTTTTTCTTCTAAAAAATAGGGCTTTTTAATAGAAAAGTTAAAATTCTTGACATAGGGGGCATTATTATAGTTTTTATATTCTTGTAAAATGGGGGGCAGTTTTATATTTGGGTTATTTTCTTGTACATGGGGGGCAGAAATTATATTTATTTAAATATTTTTTCTACATAGGAGCAGTATTATAGTAGTTATATTTTTGGGTTCCTTAAAAGGCAGTTTTTGGGCCCCAATTTTTCCCCAAAAAACCTGTAGTTCCCTTTTTCGGGTTTCCACGTCCTTTTTTTCTAAAAGGCCATAACGTTTAGAAAAAATTAAAACGTCTGTTTTGGGAAAATGAAAACATTGAAGGTTGTTTCCTAAACCCCAAAATTCCCCACATTTTTTAATTTTTCTTGATAAAACGGGAAATAACCTGTTTTAAAAAATAACAAATGCGAAATTTTTAAAACCGGAAATTTTCCCTAAATTTACCCATATGATTTTAATATACAGATTGCAAAATTAGGGGGGAAAAATAATTACAAAATTTTGTATGAAAAAATCAGGTTGTGAAATTTTTCCTTCGCAGAGGCTATTTTTCTATTCAAAAAAAGACCTGATGGATTTCAATCTATTAAAAAATCAGAATTTTTTAAAAAATGAAATATTTTTTTAACCCCTTAAAAAACAAAATTTTTTTTCTCACTTTTTGTTTCTCCCCCCCTTGGGCCTTCCCAGGGCCTTTAAATTTTTCTTTTTTTCATCTAAATGGACATATGGGGGCCTTTTATTTTGCGGGACACATGCCCCTTTCTAAGGGGTGTTTTCACCGCACCAAAGATGTTTTTTTTGGGGGAAAACCCAAAGGGGAAACCAAAAACCCACACTTGAAACCTTTGTTTGGGGAGGGTTTTTGGTTTTTAAAACGTTAATCTTTGGGTTTTTAAATTTTTAAAATTTTTGGGTTTTCCTCTGTTTTTCTAAAATTTTTTTGTAAAAATCAGGAAAATTTTTCAAATATTTTGGGGTTTCCCCCTTTTTAGTTTTGGTCCCTTAAAAAAAACCCCAAACATTTTTTTTTTTTGGACTTTTTTTGGCCACAGTGCCCATTTTTTCCGCGACCAATAATTTTTTAAAAAACCCATTTTTAAATTACGGACCTGAGTGAGGGGTTTTTGCGGGCGGGAAGTGTTTACCGGGTTTGGGAAATTTCCTTTCAAAAATTTTTTTTATCACTTTTTTTCCCCAATTTTAGCAGCCGGGGGAAATCCCCCACGAAAAACCGCCATTTTAGTTTTGGAAATTTTTTTTTACGGTTTTCAGCTTTTCGGGATAAATTATTTTTAAAATTTTTAAATAGATCGGGCCCTTTTTTTTTTTTAGAGGGCAGTAAAAAACCAATTATGGGGTAATTTTTTTTATTTTTTTTTTTATTTTTCAAAAGAGGGTAATT
>JAODAL010010430.1:0-105260 GCA_025379985.1 Phyllomedusa bahiana | reverse complement strand
CGGTCCGTCCAGTTTTTAATTTCATTTTTATCAAAGAAATAGGAAAGTTGGGCATATTGGAAAAAAGCTCCTGCAGGAGTGTCAACCCGACCCAAGATCTCTGGCAAGCTTTTAATCTGCCTAGCCGCTGCGAATGTGAGAAGCCGCAAGGGGCAGACTTCTGCTGCCTAGGAAAGCAACCGATGACGCCTCCCGGGCTAAATCGGGTGTCAGTGGACTGTCACACAGGTCGCCTCACGATCAATTAGATAAAGGAGCAAAGAAACAGCACCGCTTTCACCCTCGATGTAGGTCCTCCTTATCACTTGATTAAAGTTTGGTTTCTTCCCACAAGACGTGCTGAGCGAAGAGCACGGAGTGGTCCATTGTTCAAATGGACTTATAGGTAAACTCTCATGAAATTGTGAATGTCCCTCCAGCGACCTTCTTGTAAAAATTCTATACTTTATTATATATTTAAAATTCCATGACAAAGTCCTGTAAACAGCCTACGCGTTCGGGTTATCACCCTACTCATGTCAAATAACATACATGTACACCTAATTTTAATATCCATGACATGAAGTGACATAGTCAACACATCATATGGCAAAAAAAAAAAAAAAAGAGAGAGAAGAGAGAGAAAGAAGTAAAAAAAAAAAAAAAAAAAAATGTTCTTTGTTAAGAACAAAAAGACAAGCACTGATTAATAATGAACAAAAAGAACGTTTCTATAATTCAAGCCAAATGGTACTCTGGCATTTTAATTTAAAATCTAAAAAGCTTCTCGGTTTTCAAAAGCAATTGTTTAGGATACCCCCTCTAGAATTAAGTGTTTACTTTTTCAATAAAAAGAAAAAGAAAGATTGAAATATCTCCATTGTGTGCAGTGAGAAAATGCTAGATGCCTCATATCAGATATATTTAAATGTCCCCGTGTTTCTAATAATGTTGAAGGTGTTTCATAAATTCTTTTTTAAATCAACTGTCTAATTGTATGTCACTACATAAATAAGGTCACTTCTTTACACTGTATACATTAAACTACAGCCTCAGTATTACAGTTGATAAAAGTTCAATTTTAAACATGGTTCACCTTGTCTAGCAGAGAACTCGGTTACATTACCCGTGTACTGGCACATGTTACAACGTAAGGCTATGTTCACACGGCTTAATTGCGGGACGTAATTACGCCCCGCAATAGCTGGTGTGGTACGGCGTGCTGGAGCGGGGGAGTTGAGCGGGGGCCGGGCACATCGCCCGGCCCTAATCTTGACTTCCATACCAGCGGCACGTATACGCCGCTAGGTTTAAAATTTTTAATTCACATGTCAATTATCTCCCCTCCCGGCGGATTCGACCGGACGGGAGAGGAGACGTAATCCATAGTTTCTCTATAGAGAACTGAGAATTACCGTAATTAAAGGGCCGTTTTCGGCCCGTAATTGTGCGCACTTCGGCGCGGTAATTACGGACCGAAATACGGCCCATTTTAAGCCGTTGTGAACATGGCCTTAACCCTCTACACCTAAAGTTACCTTTCATGAAAGCCATGTAATTTATTTACATTTGGTATCCTCAAACAGACTCGGGACAACAATGTGGCAAGGGTCGACCCACTTCTAGGTATGTATTTTATCTCCCTTGTTCAATGATTTCTGAAGTAACACATCATGGCATAAGATAGGTAATTTTTTTGTACAATCTAATTATCTGTTTTATAATTGTGTCCAGGATGCCCCTGCGACCCTCGTCCCCGGGTCGCAGGCGCATCGGTGCCCCCGACTCTTAGCGGCGCCCCTTCCCGCATCTCGTTCGGGGTCCGCTCCATCTCGCTTCCCGGGTCCCCAGTGACTTACCCGGCTCGCTCCTGCCCCATCTGTCTCGGTCTACTCGGCGTGCGCGGCGCCGCCCCTTAGGGAGCGCGCGCCCGCCAGTCTGAGATTTAAAGGACAGTGCGCCGGTAATTGGCCATTACCGGGCACTGTCCATATTTTAGCCCAGCCTCTTCCCAGTGGCCTTTGCGGATCTTTAGTGCACATCCTATGGGAAAGCTTTCCAAAAGCCTTGTCTCGCCCTAACATGTACCTGAAATCCCTATTGCATACGTTTTACCGACCACGATCCTTGCCGATGCCTAGCACCTGGGACCTCTGCCTAGTCTACATTCACAACCTCAGCCCCTTCATGCTCCTACCTTCTTGCCTGTCCCCGACTATCGAGCCTGACTGCCGATTCTGTACCTCCCTACCCTTGGCCGCCACCGCAGGCAAGCCCGCCAGTGTGGTAGTGACCCTGGTGGACTCCGACCCGCAGCAAGTCCATCCGCTTGCGCGGGCTCTGGAGAATACCGGACCCACTAAGATTCCACTCCTGGTGTGGGCTTACGCCATCGCCTGCGGTGGTCCAGAGGATCCACCTCCAGACCGTAACAGTAAGATCCGGCCATGGATCCCGCCAAGGCGTCCTTGCCGAGCGTCGCCAATATCGCCGAGCGTCGCCAATATCACCACCGTCGTGGTCAAGCAACAACCAGATCTGCAGCAAGCACAGCAGCTCGAGCAGCTCTCCTCATGATGTCAGCATCTCAATCGCCACTCAGCAGCAGCAGTCGTCTGCAAGTGGTTCCTCCCCGTTGACGGTCGCCTTCCAGTTAGTCCTAAGCTCCGCTTGGCCATGGCCCCCCGCCGACAAAGTTGACAGGGACCCTAAGCCTACAGGGTTCATCACCCACTGTACTCCCTCATGTGGAAACTTATGGCTGGTCCATTCCCTTCCGGAAAGATTCCAAGGTGGCTTTCGTGGCATCCTCCTTCTCTGGTAAAGCCCTGGCCTGGGCAACTCCTCTTCTAGGGACCGGGTTAACCGGTCCACCGCTGACCTTTGACATTTCTACAGGAATTCCGTAGTGTCTTCCGAAGATCCTGCCCGCGCTTCGTCTGCTGAGACCGCCCTTTTGAACTGCAACAAGGGAATGCCTCCGTGGGAGACTACGCCGTGCATTTTCCGCACACTTGCATCGGAGCTGGCTATGAATGAATCAGCGTTGTGCGCCACGTTCTCTCCAGCGGATGCCCTCGCCGCCCGGGACTATATGTCTTCTTTAAGCGAGCTCATCCATTTGGCTAACCGGATTGATATCCGCTTCACAGAGAGACGTAAGGTGGGTGTGGGAGCTCCGCAAAGAGCATGAACCAGTCTACCACACTGCCTGTCCCGTCACTGCCCGGTGTTTCTTACGGCCTCACACAGCCTCCTTCCCAGCCCGACCGTGGAAGAGGCCATCCAGTGCATATAGGAAACCGAGCCACCAACACACATAGACTCTCCTAGTGCCTAAGACAACATGCGGCACCTACATAGACAGTGCAAACGATGACTCTAACACCAGCTATTAGTCCTTCGATAACACGGCTACAAGCGAGATAGGTTCAGAAAACCGGTCTCGCTACAAACACCCAGCTTACTACACAATCCTTATGTATAATCGCGCACATGCTCCTCCGCGTCGGGCCGGGAGACAGCGCACACTAGCTACGTGGAAGGCGTCCCTATGCGGTGGTACGCTCAGTGCACCATCACCACACCCATCTAGCTGCGCTAGTCCCCCATCCCCTGTCCATATGGCTACCAGACATCTAGAACTGATTCCCCTGGGTCGCGGCACTACTCAGCCTTGCAGCCTCTTTCTACTGCCTGGAACCCCCGCGTGTGTTCGGCCCTGGGGTCTACCTTCCTTGGACGCTGCCGTGGTGTCTACGCAACACACACCAACTTACCTCCGACAGTCGCGTGAGATATCTCTCTCACTGATGACTCCCTCATCCATCTCCTCCGCATCCAGTTGCCGAGTGTGTGTTGATATCAGTATGTCGAGCACAGGATCTAGTAACCTCATACCGCGATACAGATTCTATCCATCTGCGTTTCTCGATATGCAAATTGTGGGTACAGGCACCTCTAGCACAAAGAGTGACTGTTGTTTTTCTATGTTGTTACCCGGTCTTCCTCGGTCCATCCTATTTCACGGCACTCTTTCCCCGAGTGCCTAGCAGCCAACAACCATCAGTCGAAACATCGCCGATTGCCTTCCACTGTGTGCAAGGACCGAACGACACAATGTTTGTCGTGCGATGTGGCCTTGGCAGACATTTTCCCTTGTGACAGCCGTCCGCTTGATCTATTGGATTAGGGGTCCTGGGATCACCCATGCTCTTAACGCAGTATCGTGCCATATATCTCGAGCCTTTTCTCGCGATACGATCCACAGAGAGCGCGTATGCTCTTCTTTAACTCACAGCACTAGTCGTGATACCTCTCTCAGCCTGATCACAACTATTAGATCATATACACATGGACTATCTTGTTTCTCTAGATCTCTTATCTATTCTCCGAGAAGCAAGCAGAGACCTTGCCGCCGACAATCTCCAAAGATTGCCCGATTGATCTTCCTGCCCGGTACCTGATGAATGCTGACATCACCTCTCTTCTCTGATGTGAGTGACATCAGTGATTTTCTACACCTGTGACTAACCTAGCATTTAGATTCCAGTAGATACTAGGAGGAACACTCAACATGCCACGAGACGATCGAGTGAGTCCTATCTCGGGAAAATCTACGAGTGACAGAGAGACACTGTTAATTTTTCTGAGAGAGTGTGTTCTGGTCTAGTTATCTCTTACCACTAGACATAAAAGTTGAGAATTGTCTAGTTATGGTTATCCACTGCGATATTATCTCTTAGAGTTGTGGAAGAACAACAGATGAGCGATGTGAACAGATCTTACGCTGCGTAACTGACATCTGTGACATGCATTCTACCCTATACACTGCAGGTCATGTAACACACAGAGTGCACAGTATCTACCTTAGTAACATGAGACTAGCAAGACCAGAGGGATTTACTGATACGCATTCACACCGAATATGACTGCTAGATCTAACTGTGAAACCTATACACTTTGAGTGAGAAGTCTACCGTGGCAACAATACACAACGGCGCAAAAACGATCTCTTATATACTCTTTCTCTGGCGTGGCCTCCTCGCTAAGATCTTCTTATATACCTAGGGAATCTCTGATTTTCACAGAGTGAGGATATCAGAAAGGATCTCGGCATTTCTGCGTACAGATCATAGGGAGATGAGTGGAATAATCACCATTATCTCTGGACAAATAGAGACGGAGGTACTAACAATTAGACTTGCAACACATTTCACGGATGCGTGATTGAACATTTTACAGAAATCTACTCTTAGTTAGAGTCATATATGAGTGCCACTGAAGTCGTACCGATGAATCTTACGTAGCAAATATGATGTCTTAAGGTTAATATATCTATTAGATCTATCTATACGTGTAGTGGTATCTAAATGGAAGACACCAATACATGTCTATGAGACTAATCGCGAGTGATGCGTGTGTTACACGTAAACGACATTATACGAGTCTTCAAAGAATAAGATTTTGCACTAGATAGGCGAGTAATATAGTTGGTGACATACAATTCTTCAGTGTCTCGTTCACATGATGACTCTCTTTGTGAGGAGATTATGTGACTCATGATACTAGGTCTGAATTCATGACGTACACACAAGATCATTAAGTTAATGGGTTTATATTATGTGATATCAGTCCGTGTTCAAATAGATTGATAAATGTCATTTTTAAACGACATGCAGTGGAAATACTTTGATTACAATTAGTGATAGAGTGACTTGTATCATCTGTGATTGCTGTTAGTGACCATAGATGCAGCGGCAGTTGAGACACAAAATGAACAGTTGGAACGAGTACATGTAGAAATTCTGGCAGTGTAGATGAGAGAGTCAGACACGGAGATTGTCTCTGGTGAATTGTATAGATGCTACTATTCAAGGATAGTACACATACATATGGCATGAATCTAAGAAGTATTACGCAATTATACAGTGTTGATATAAGATTGACTGCAACACACTATATTGGTGGCGAAGATAATAGTGGGAGAGTTTATCAGGTCAATATGACATAGTGCGTGGTCCACACATGGAGCGTTGAAGATGCGACACAGGATCTGTGCAGCGTGTGGATTGTGATTAGTATGTGCATCGTGATCACTAATCGTTCTTTTTAGGAATGTGGGAAGAGGGGTAAGAGCATTGAAGGGGAGAGGAATGTAAATGAGTTTAAATTGACAGACATTGAGGATACTCTCTGGTGATGTATCGAGGAGCGGAGATTAAAGGTTCATAGTGGTTGAAAGGCACATAATTATGATTTTCTGGTGTGGTGACACGAAGAGGTAAGATCTAAGACTTATTGATGTTGTGGTGCATCTTCTAGGTGTTATACTATGGATCGAGGTGTTATGATTTGGAATGGGACGGTAGCGAGTTATCACGAGTCTGTCTGGTCTTACTATGTTCTCTTACGAGTGGGGAGGGGATCTATACTAGGATATGATATATTATCGTGGACAATAGTTTCACACGAGTGCAAGAGAACAGGAGAGAGAGGTTTAGTCAGACTTCATTGTCTTGAAAGGGGGTCTTGAGGTGGGGGAGAGCACTGACTTGCACAAGAGTGTCAGATAGTGACTAGAGTCTCTCTCAGTTATTTTTTTAAGAATGGTTAATAATTAGGAAATGATAGTTTGAAAATAAATGATAGGTGGGAGAGGTTGTTATAAAAAGATTTTTTTGTATGTTTATTTTAAGAAATGAAGAGATATTTTGTGTTGGATGTTGAAAGAATAAAGTGAAAGAAGTTGTGGTGTTTGTTGAGTGAAATGTGGATATGTTGGAAGAAGGATAGAAGTTTATAAGATAAAAGGTAGTAATAAGGTTAGGAAATAAGGGGTTGTATTTTGGGAAGAAATAGATATAGTTTGGAGGTTAAGGTTGGGGGGGGATATGAGATAGGGGGGAAGGGATTTAAGTGAAAAATTGTAGTGGAGAATGTTGTTGAAAGTATTTGGGTGGATGGTAAATAGGATTTTTAGTTTTATGATGTTAGTAATTAATGGTAAGAATGTGATAGATTAATAGGATAAGAGAATATTGAAGGATGGCTATATTGATAAAAATGAAATTATAATTAGATTAATGGGGGATATAGTTGAGTTGGTAGGATGTTAAGTAAGTAAAAAGTAGAGGGTTTTAAAGGGGTGGGGGGGGTGGGTGTAAGTGGGAGTTTATGGATATGTTGTTAAAATGGAATGGTATGAATTAGGAAAAGCGAAGGGAAGTGATTTGGGTTATAATATTTTTTAGGATGAAAGGTAAAGAAATATAATTTATTATATGATAGGGGGGTGAATTTGTTTATTATATTCTGGCGGGCCCTTGTGCAAACTCCAGTGAAGCTTGACTTCTCTGATGCAAACTTCATCCAAACTGAATGTGTTAATTCGGCTGGAAGGTAAGTTTGCACAGAATAGAAATTCTGCAATTTTCTATTTGGAATTTTTGGTTGAAAATTGTCAGTGTTTCCTCAGGTAAATTCATAATGGCAAATCTAGATTTTTTTTTCCAGATATTGGTGCAGATACATGTACCACTGTTGATCTTGGTGTGGAGTTTGAAAAAGTAAAAGAAAAAGTTACAAATCTGCAGTTGTTTTTTCCGGTGTTTCTGCATCACAATACATTTCATTGTGGATTTATTCCGGATTTTAATCTCCTAATTAAGGTATATTGGAAATGTTTAACAAACCCATAACATACAGTGCTCCCTTATGTTACAATAGCCTCATGATACAATATTTTCAACATTTAATGGTCTTTCCTAGGACACTGCATGTTGTGTATGGTTTCAAGATACAATACCCCAGACACCTGATCCAGCCAAATATCATGAACATTTAACTTGTAAACAGGGCTGTGGAGTCGGAGTCAGAGTCGTGGAGTCGGAGTCGGTGGCTATTTTGCAGGAGTCGGAGTTGTCATAAAAGGGACCGACTACATCTCCCAAAATATATAAGTTGGTCCAGTTAGTTCGATGCAAAGAGCAAGAGGAATTGGGTCTGGCCAGTGCTACTGCTCCCATATCTTCAGTCTTATCACATGAGGAGTGTAAATGAAGACATGGAGCAGGCAAAGCGCTGCCGCCAGGGAAAAAGATTCCGTTCCAGGCAAACAGATTTCAGCAAAATGTTTCACCTGCTTTCAAAGAAGTTAAAAGAGTTTCAACCATTCATCAAAACAACAGTGCTGAGGCAATTCCTTTATACCCTGACATTGTTAAGTGAAGCTGCCCCGTGGTCACAACGTCTTTACCCCCAACCCAAGTTAGTGTAGAGAGGGCCGTTCTCTAGCCTGGAAATAATTAGATCAGAAGTGATGTTATGTATGCAGGAACAGATGTGGGAATACTATTTCTCAGAATAACAAATTCAGGAGACTCCACAAATGTCCCTGCAGTGGTTGCATATTTACAATTTTTTTTTGTTCTATAAGTCACATCCAATAAATTAATTTTTACACTGACAAGCAAAATGGTAACCATGCTTTAACTTGTTGACTTTCAGGCTCCATATCTCCCCATCCACTACAGCTTTGTAAAATGAGGCAACTGTAATTTTATATACATTCATCTACCTATCTTATACATAATTTTGACCTTGCAGAGAATTAAGCATCTGTAATTTTCTGCAGATTCCTTTCCAGTAACAGCATTGTTACTGTTTTGCACCAAAAAATTAAAGTGTAAAATTTTATTATTTTGATTAGTATTTGGGAAATCCCCCTTTGGGCTTTCACACTGCCTGACATCTTTCTGGGCTCTGAATCAGATTCAAGCATGTCTTGACCAAAGTCTGATCCCAGGTCTCTTCTATACATTCCCAATGTTGGTGCAGACTGGACTTGGATACAAATACAGATTTTTCTTCAACTCTTCCCACAAGTGTTCAAAGATCAAACATTGTTTAGCCATTTGCTTGTCAGTGTCTGTTCTACCTGAATACCTTGATTAATGTATTATAAGGTGGATAAACAGCCTGATGTTATCACTTTACTCACAAGTAAAGATATCACTTAAACTTGCGCCGTGTATGAGGGAGTTCAGAGTCCGGAGTCAGTAGTCGGAGTCAGGAGTCGGAGTCAGGAGTCGGAGGTTTGGGAAATTGAGGAGTCGGAGTCGGGGCTTCGGCTTGCCGACTCTACAGCCCTGCTTGTAAAACCTCTGTATTAGTGAAGTGCAAGCAGAGATTGATGACCTTGTAGCACCTCTCTACAGTACAGTACGATGCTACTCTTTACATGTGCCAGGATGAGCGGCTGCTTTGGGCACCAGGTGAGGTCCTTATTTGATTTTTTTTTTCTGGTACATTGCTTATAAAGAACATGACCCAAAGAAGCTTCTATCTTCAAGATAGAATATATAAACTTGCAGCAGTTCTTTCTGATTTATAGTTCTTTAATCTTCCTCCTGGATATTGTTGGGCGACATTTTGGGGCCTTGGAACCAATTATTAGTTTTCAATAGAATTTTGGTTTTAACGTACAAGTAATATTGTATGTTGAGGGATCACTGCATATGCCTCTTAAATTGACATGCTATAGTTCTAAAATCTGCATCAAAGGTTATTTCCCAAGTTGATTTTGAATTCTTTCTGCAGTGTTTATTGGTTTTGTAAAAACCTGCTGATTTTTTAACACAAATCCACAGTGGAAAATCTTTGAATTCTCCTCCTTTTTCCTCTGGACTAATAGTCTACAACAGGGAGTCAAAGAAAGAAACTGTGGAGTGCAGAATATAAACTTGCTGAATTCTTCTCATGTGAACAAACCCGTAAAGTTTTTTTTATACTACATTTTCTTTTCTCCAATCTGCTACATCTCACATTTTTCTATCCTTCTTAGTATGGCATGTATGTATCTATTAGTATCATTGTTACACTCCTGTTTTAATTCCCTTATAGAAAAGGATTATTCCATATAATATTTCAAGGGGCCAGTTTTCCATAAAATTTATTAAAACTTTCAATAAAATAAGAAATAGTGCATTGGCATCCAGGAATCTGGGGAGTATGATTGTTCTTAACACTAGGACTCCCACTGATTAAGAAAGATGGGATTGCATCAGAAGTTGCAATCCAGCCCTCACTACTTGTCTTTTAAGTGGTATTCTCCCATTGTTATCTACTCCCTCACCTTGACCGTCAAGAGGTAAGATTACCAATTTTTCCTTCTCAGAATTTTCCATTACCATTCATAATTGTTAGCTTATTTTTAATTATGTTACATTGGTAAATCTAATCACTGACTGAGGGTTCAAAAATCTATGTTAAAACTTAACTTTTAATATTCAAAATATAAAATAATTCTACAACACCAGTCTGGTACTTAAAAACCAGAGAGGTCCAAACACCAGTACAATGTGAATCATTTAGAGAGACTCATACACATCACATCTATTTTAACCGAGTACCCCGTTAAATTGATTATTATGTACAGTACATATATATTGTATTGAATTATATCCATAAGCATCATTGGGATTTTCTGTGATTTACATTGGTAAACATAACATATGTACATTATTATGATTCATCTACTT
The DNA here is from genome assembly GCA_025379985.1 of Phyllomedusa bahiana. Classification (NCBI taxonomy): domain Eukaryota; kingdom Metazoa; phylum Chordata; class Amphibia; order Anura; family Hylidae; genus Phyllomedusa; species Phyllomedusa bahiana. The sequence continues at coordinate 94,740 of JAODAL010010430.1, read as the reverse complement.
TGTACATGTACTTTTTTTGCCATTTGAAACACATATCAGTCTATTCATATTTATATTATCCAAACTTGGAAGGAGAGGCATGGACCGCACATCCTCACACTATACGTTTATCTAATGCTTCTCAGCAAAATTTTACAAAAATGAACAGGAGGTTCTTAGTATACTTTTTCATCAAAACGTATAGGCCCACTTGCCACTTCACGACGACCTCTATAAAGTGGGTCCCTAACGCTAATGGATATAGCACTGCATGGCGGCCACCGCCGCAGCAATAACCACACAAGCAAGGGGCACAACCCAGTGGTCTGCAGCACCACTGCTGCCAGGCCTAGCCCCCTGGCTCTGGGCTGCTCCACCCTCTCCCTCCTAGATTCATATTTATATTATAGCAATTTATTAAATCTTTTTGAACCATAAATGTTTATCTCACTCTAACTTTGTCTTATCATTCTTGTAGTCAATCATGTAGTCATCGTTAGTAAAATGATTGGTGGAACCATTCCTGTTTGTAAAATAAATCCCAGTATACCTTTACCATTGTTCAGGTTATGTTGGAAGCTGTAATTTCATGTGGTAAAAACGTAAACAGCAATAGCTATAAATTGTATTTTATATCTGCTTTAAGATTAGTTCTGGTATTTATTTATGTAATGAAATTAGTTCTGACATTAATGAGTTTGGTTCTAATACCATTTACATGCAATGAGCTTAGTTCTGGTACTGGATGTATTGAGCCTTGACCTTTTCTTTTAAATATGTAGTCAGCTTGTTCCTTTGTTTAAGTACTGAGCTTGGTTTTCTTATCAGATTTTTGTAATGAACTTTGTTTTGAATGATAATATTATAAATTGTATTTGGAGCACTGCAATTGTTTTATGTGATTATTAGTTTAGGGATAATTTTTGGTGGCATACCATGCCTCAGGCACCTCGTGTGCACATTTCAGTTAAACGTGTTACAAAATTAAATCCGATCCTGAATCTTATTCTTGGTAATTTGGTGCTGGAATGGTTACTGACATACGCCACTAAAAATAACAAGAATAGTAATCATGGATTATCAGCAGTTGGCTGCATAATAAAACAAGTAATCTATCACTTTTCTAGTTTTTACATAGAGTCAGAAGGAAATTGCTTACAGATGCATTATGTTTTTGTTCATGGTTTTGCAGATAGTTTGGAGACAGTATTGCAGAAGTTGCAGTTCATGAGTTCATTTGTTAGGTTTCAGATATTCTTTTTCCTTTGATTCTAACAGAAAGAAAATCATGCAAATTAGCATAGCCAAAAATGAGAAAAAAACAGACTAGGTCTTTTATGTGGTTAGCAGACATGGTCATTGTGAAGATGTTTTATGCAATAATCTTGAATACTTCACATGATACAGTGGGTTGCAAAAATATTCATACCCTCTGAACCAGTCCTCTTTTTTTTTTTTTTTTTTTACCAGTCCTCATTTTTAAACGTTGCAGCCCCAAACTTAAATATATTTTATTGATATTCTATGTGCTAAAGTAACACAAAGTTATAGGTACTGTATTTATAAAGTGGAAAGAAAATGATACGTGCTTTTCCAAATGTTTGCAAATTTAAAAACTGAAAAGTCTGGAATGCATTTGCATTCAATCCCCTGTACTCTGATTCCTCTAAATAAAAGTCACGTAATTAGTAAATAGAGTACCATATTTTTTGGACTATTAAGACTATTGGTACCATTTTGGTTTACAGGTGAGTTTTTTATCACTTTTTATTCCAATCTTTTGGGGATATGAAATTACCAAAAAACCCACAATTTTGGCGTTTGGAATTTTTTCTTATACGGTGTTCAGCATGTGGGATAAATAATGCTATATTTTAATAGATTGGGCTTTTACTGATGCGACGATACCAAATATGTGTAACTTTTAAAAAAAAATGTATTTGTAAAACTCAAAAAAGGGGGTGATTTAAACTTTTAAGATTTAATTTTTTTAAACTTTTTTTTACTTTAATACTTAGTCCCCATAAGGTATTTGACCACTAGGGGGCACATTTCCTTGTTCTATATACAGCAGTACTGTTGTACTGCTGTACATAGGACTTTCATGTATGGCAGGGTGTAATATGTGTACATACATGGCAGCTATGGAGGCTTGCATGAGGCTTTTTGCTGCCATGACAACTGATCGCCCCCCTGCAATTACAAATTTTGGTGGAAAAAAATACATCTTATAGTCCGAAAAATACGGTATATCTGTATGTAATTTATTCTCAGTATAACTACAGCTACTCAGAGGTTCATAAGAGAACATTAGTAATCAAACAACATCATTAAAACCAAGTAACACACCAGACCGCTCAAGGATAAAATAGTGGCACAGTGTATTGCAGGGATAGGCTTAAAAAAATAGCCCAAGCTCTGAACATCTCATGGAGCACTGTTCAATTTATCATCTGCAAATTAAAGATGTATGGCACAACTACTAGCCTTGCAAGAATGACTGGCCATCTAAGCTGACAAGGAGAGCACTTATTAGAGACAATACACAACAAAAAAAACCTATTCTTTAAAACGTACCTTTTAATGATTATAATAAGAAAACAACAATGAAATGGCGATGATCGCCCTATAGAAAAAGGACAAAGACACCTACACTGTCCCCTAAACTGAACACCCTAAAGTACCTCACAAAAGGAGAACCCGCCCCGATAAGGGCGACTCCAAAAATAGCTCCTAAACTGTCCCTATAAAACCAATATCGTCCTCAGTGTAAAATAGGACGGCAAAACCCCAACATGTGGCGCAGATAAGTACTAGCATCTTTCTCTCCCCTACTTTTTGTCATTACTTATTGTATGTTTTTGTAGGGTCGTTTCTATATCTAGTGCTAGCTGTGGTGTTACATCCCCATTTTGCGGCACTGTACTGGTTATATACTATCAGTGGCGCCTTTTCATATATCTGTCGATTGGTGGTACTGCACAATTTGTACTCAGTTCTGTCTGCCCCTCTATTCTTCCCACATGTTGGGGTTTTGCCGTCCTATTTTACACTGAGGACGATATTGGTTTATAGGGGACAGTTTAGGAGCTATTTTTGGAGTCGCCCTTATCGGGGCGGGTTCTCCTTTTGTGAGGTACTTTAGGGTGTTCAGTTTAGGGGACAGTGTAGGTGTCTTTGTCCTTTTTCTATAGGGCGATCATCGCTATTTCATTGTTGTTTTTTTATTATAATCATTAAAACGTACCTTTTAAAGAATAGGTTTTTTTGTTGTGTATTGTGTTTAATTTCTATTCTTATTATTTACAATTGTGGGAATTTTTCTATGATATTGTATGCTATTATCTGTGTAAATGGCAGGGTTTGTTTCTACCAATATAGACTCTAGCGGTTGGTTACGTGAGGCACATGACATTTTTTCTGACAAAGCACTAGCAGCACCCGCTAACTCTCCCACTATCAAGTTAGCATTTAGGGATCTTACACGGTTACATAAAGAATACACCACATCCTGGTGGGAAGTACAGTCATTGGAACACTATATCCAACAGAAAATTGTCCCAAGGGGACTAAGGATTACCCTTGCTCCAGCGGAAAGATTAAGGTCTGACACAGTATTGGCAAGTTGGGAAAAGGAAGCCACTGAGTCTTCTCTACGCTTCATGCTAATACTATTACAAGAGGAAAAAAGGAGGTTTGAGAAACTCAAAGAGAGTTTAAAAAACCAGTCCGAACTTACACTTAAATTTAAGTCCGAATCTGACTTTGATACTAGAGAGGTTGAATTGTGTAATAAGATACAGAGACATCAAAGCTACATCAAGGAACGTAAACACAATTTATTCCTGCGAGATTTGGCAGACTTTAAGGAGGGGAGAGCATATTCCTTTCTCTCTAGAAACATCAGGGGGGGTGAATCAGACACCGATATATCGTCATCAGAGGCCGAGTTCTCGGAATCTGAAAAGAGATATTCCTTTTCAGGTCGGGGAGGTGGAGGTAGAGGTAAAGCAAGAAAGGGAAGGGGTAACAACAATTACTATAAAAAATCATGGAGTATTACCCCTGGGCAATCCTCATCCTCCTCTTATGCTGGGGGGCATTTTTTAGACAGACAACCCCCACAGTACCCGCTAAAAAACAAAGAGCACCCCCAAAGATAGACTATGGTGACGAGTTGCAGGTTATTAATGTTTCCCAACGCCATATTTCTGACACTGAGAGGGAAGTGTTAAGTAGAGGACTTACATTTGTTCCCACCAACAAATTTAGAGAGTTTGAGTGGATTAAAGACCTCCACCTCTTTATCCGTAAAGTGAAATGGGCCAGATTCTTTCACAAGAAGGATATGAAGGAATGTGATGATTTGGGGATTGAACGTGATGACCTACTTGGAGTGAGAACCTTGGTTGACTTAATGTCGGAGGAAGATAGACCTTTGGGGGAAGGACCCTTCACCACTCTATCTAACAAGAGTAGTAAATTACCACCTCCTCAACCGTATTCTTGCATTGACTCTTTTCTTGAGACTGTAACCAGCGAATTGAAAGATCTTAATGGTATCACGAGCAAACAGAATAATTTATCCAAACGTGAAAGACAGGCCCTAAACGAGTTAGAGAGGGATACCTCAGTCGTTATAAAACCGGCTGACAAGGGGGGGAATGTAGTCGTAATGGATGTATCACAATATCACAGAATGTGTCTAGATCTCCTCCAAGATAAAGTCGGCTATGAGGTACTAAGGAAGGATCCCACCGTGACCCTTTTTGGACAACTGAAGGGGTTGTTGGATGAGGCATTGTGTAACCGCTTAATTAGTAAACAGGAACATGCTTTTTTACTCCCTGATTTCCCTAGGATGGCTACGTTCTATGGGCTACCCAAAGTCCATAAAGGATTAAGTCCTCTTAAGGGTAGACCCATAGTGTCAGGGATAGGGAGTCTTATCCAGAATATAGGTGTCTATGTTGATCTTAATCTGAGGGATTATGTTACCTCTTTACCTTCTTACATAAGAGATACGTCCGATCTACTCCTCAAATTGGAGGGCATTACGGTTGATGCAGATACTATACTATGTGGCATTGATGTCGAAGCTTTATACTCCTCAATACCACATGATCAGGGATTGAAAGCTGTTAAATATTTTCTTGACACCCGTGGCACTCAATTTGGTAAACACAATGAGTTTATCCTTTCCCTCCTTAGGTTCTCATTGGAGAATAATGTTTTTGTCTTTGATCGTAGGGTCTACCACCAGCTCAGGGGCACCGCGATGGGGAGCCCTATGGCTCCCACTTACGCAAATCTGCTCCTGGGCTGGTGGGAGAACACTATAGTCTTCAGTGATGAGGAGGAGGGTACGTTGATGGATCGCGTCACGTTGTGGGCGAGATACATCGATGACATTTTTGTACTCTGGAGGGGTGATTTGACGTCTTTCTCTGGTTTTGTTGAGTCCCTTAATAACAACCAAATAGGACTGAGATTCACATTTTCTGCTAACGAATTTAGCCTACCCTTTCTAGACGTTACCATCTCTAAAAATGCTGATTATACACTCAGTACAAAGGTCTTTAGAAAAGACACGGCCACTAATAGCCTTCTTAGGTGGGATAGCTGTCACCCGAGACCACTCGTTAGAGGTCTCCCACGGGGGCAGTATCTTCGCCTAAGGAGGAACTGCTCTGACTTTCAAACATTCTGGAGTCAAGCAAGAGAGCTGAGAGGAAGGTTTACAAATAGAGGTTATCCTCAGTCTTCTCTTAAAGAGGCGTACCATAAAGCACTACAGGAGGACCGGGCTGGCCTCCTAGTTCCTAAGACTAGGCTGACAGGGCATGGGAGTACCTTGAGGAACGACCTTAGGATCATTGGGGAGTATAATCCACAGGCAGACAAGATCTATGACATTATCAGGAAATACTGGAGAATACTCCTGCAGGATGATGTCCTCAAGGAGATATTGCCCGCCACTCCATCTATCACCTACCGGAGGGGACGAAGCCTTAGAGACCGTTTGGTAAAAAGCCACTTTGTGGCCCCACAACGAGAGACCTGGCTGGGCAGGCAACCAAACGGGTGCTTCAAGTGCGGTAGATGTAAATTTTGTCAATACGTGGTGAATTGTAAAACATTTGGCGACACTGACAGGCCTCACGAATATACCATCAAGGGATTCATTAACTGTACTTCTGTTGGTGTCGTATATTTGGCCACGTGCCCCTGTGGGCTGAGATACGTTGGTAAGACACGCAGAGAATTTAGGAGAAGAATTGGTGAACACATTGGTGACATCAAAAAGCAGCATGATACTCCGATTGCTAGACATATATGGGATAAGCATGATGGTAGGACTGATGTCATACAATTTAGGGGCATTGATCTAGTGAAACCTCCCTTGAGAGGGGGCGATTGGGACAAACTCATTCTGCAACGTGAAACACAATGGATTTACAGGCTAGATTGTGTATTCCCAAAGGGGCTGAATGAGTCTTTGTCCTTTGTGTGTTTTCTATAATCATCGCTTGGATATCTTTTTTTACTACCAAACCCACATAGTAACACAGATTCCCCTTTCTTTGTTTATTTATATGCCGAATATCTATTTTTCTTGAATATGCATGTCTGGTTGTATTTAACTCCCCATGTTCCATTATATTGATTTTCTTATCCTGTAACTGCACCCCGGGATTGCTGGTATTATGTCTAGACCTAGTTTCTCCCTCTGCCAATATCTAGTAGGCAGTCCTGCCCATAGTTCTTTGGCATGCCTGTAGCAGATAGCCCGCTGTCCCTTATTGGTGCGATCCGTGCACACACGGGGTTAACAGATAGTGGTCTGGACCTGACGCCGGCGCATCAGGGCATATCTATGTGGGTATTTTTTCCGGGGCGTAGTGTATTTGGCTTACATTGTTCGTTTGCGCCTATGTAGTACGTCCCGTGTGACGTCACCATTAGCGCAGGCGCCGTCAATGATTCTGAAGCCGGCGCCTCCATTTACTGTATTCTGACATGCGCACTAACTACCTGTATACGTCAGGTGGCGCAGGCGCCGTCAATGGCACTGAAGTCGGCGCCCTTAGCTGCTACATCCGGATATGCGTAGTAGCAACCACTAGACGCCGTTTGGCGTCACTTGGATCATGGTGATGTGAGTTAATACTTCCTTTTGATATATGCGTAATAGGGGGCGTTCTCTCCTCTAAGTTTGGGGGAGTGTCTACACTGGTGGGGGTTATTTATTCCACCATGTGGAGAACTTTCTTGTGGGACACTATACACCAACACCGATACAAGCGTCCCCACTGTAGGGAGATACACCAACTCCTACCTGTAGGATACATCCATTTGAATCCATTAGAGACACGGATAAGAGATTCAGGTACTTGTTTATTTCTTTACTCTATAAACATGAGCAAAAATTATTTCTTTTCTCTTTTTCTGTTTTTCTTTTTTGGTCTCTTTGTGAGTTAGGCGTTTTTGGATTTGTTTAAATGTTGTACTTATTATTTTTTTAGATGGATATGTTGTTTCTTACCCACTGAGGAGTCCCTGGAATGGGACGAAACGCGTTTGGGGTATTAGTGGCGCTTCACTGTGGCGCAGATAAGTACTAGCATCTTTCTCTCCCCTACTTTTTGTCATTACTTATTGTATGTTTTTGTAGGGTCGTTTCTATATCTAGTGCTAGCTGTGGTGTTACATCCCCATTTTGCGGCACTGTACTGGTTATATACTATCAGTGGCGCCTTTTCATATATCTGTCGATTGGTGGTACTGCACAATTTGTACTCAGTTCTGTCTGCCCCGCTATTCTTCCCACATGTTGGGGTTTTGCCGTCCTATTTTACACTGAGGACGATATTGGTTTATAGGGGACAGTTTAGGAGCTATTTTTGGAGTCGCCCTTATCGGGGCGGGTTCTCCTTTTGTGAGGTACTTTAGGGTGTTCAGTTTAGGGGACAGTGTAGGTGTCTTTGTCCTTTTTCTATAGGGCGATCATCGTCATTTCATTGTTGTTTTCTTATTATAATCATTAAAAGGTACGTTTTAAAGAATAGGTTTTTTTTGTTGTGTATTGTGCTTAATTTCTATTCTTATTATTTACAATTGTGGGAATTATTCTGTGGTCACTTATTAGAGACGCAGCCAAGATGTCCAGGGTCACTCTGCAGGAGCTGCAGAGATCCACAACTGAGGGGGGACTATCCATCCACAAGAAAACTATTATTTGTGTACTCCACAAATCTTGCCTTTAGAGAAGAATGGCAAGAAAAAAGCCAATTTTGAAAGCAAGTCATAAGAAATCCAGTTTGCTGTTTGCAAAAAACTATGTAGGGAACACAGCAAGCTTTTGGTTTAAATGCTAAACACTATGGTCGACATGTATGATTTAGGCACATAATATGGGCGACTTATATAAATCCTGGCGCTGATAGACCAGTTCTAAATCACATTAAGGTGGTTTAGACTGCGCCATAACATATGAACCTGTTCTTCTGCAGCCTAGTGCCAATTCGACAACTCAGGCTCAGGTACCACCTTTAACCTGGTCTGGCTGTTCTAAATGTTCCGCGCTAAAGCTCTGGCGTCAAAGAATAATAAATGTGTCTACTTCTATGAATGTGGTGCGACACGCCCCCAGAACGCCCCAAATCTTTGGCGCATTACAAAGGCACTTATTGCGCCAAAGTTTGTAGTGCGCCAGTTCATACAATCTTATTGGCTCAGAGTATACCAGAAAACTGGCCTAGCCCCATTCATACATGTCACTAGAGATGGGCGAATTTCCCGAAATTCGTTTCGTTCACTTCGCCGAATTTCTCGGCAAAAAATAACTTCATTCCGAATTACTTCGGCACGAATCACGTGAAAAATCCAGGCTGCACTGAGCCTGCAGGGTGCTGTAGAACGTTGTGCCATGCTTAAATATGCAGAGGGAGCTTGGTTTGGTCTTCATACAATGTTGTGTTTTAGTATGACACGCACATGACTGCCGCCGCTCTTAGAATCGCTTCACTATAAAATTCCCTGGGCACTTAAGAGGGCAAAACTGACCAAAAACTGAAGCGGGAATGCAGCCTGATAAAGTCATGCCAGAGAAAGCTGGAAAAAAACAAGCTGAGAGTTCAGGTGGCAACATTAGTGACAGAGTGTGGAGGTGACGACGGCAGCCACAGCAGCATGAGGTCAGACAGTGGCACAATGACATTCTGGAGGTGGCAAAAACAGGAATAGGTCACAGAGTGGCACAATGACACAGTGTGGAGGTCACAGCAGCAGCATGAGGTCAGACAGTGGCACAATGACACAGTGTGTAGGTCACGGCATCAGCCACAGCAGCAGCATGAGGTCATACAGTGGCACAATGACAGAGTGTGTATGTCACAGCAGCAGCCACAGCAGCAGCATGGGGTCAGACAGTGGCACAATGACAGTGTGGAGGTCACGGCAGCAGCCACAAGCAGCAGCATGAGGTCAGGCAGTGGCACAATGACAATTGGAGGGGGCCCAAAAAAACAGGAGGTAGGCCACAGAGTGGGACAATGACACAGTTTTGGAGGTCACGGCAGAAAGCCACAGCAGCAGCATGAGGTTCAGACAGTGGCAAATGACAGAGTGTGGAGGTGGGTGGCAATACCAGCCCCTGGTAAAGATGGTTGGTGGCAGATGGAGAAACTGTCAGCAGTTTGTGTGGCATCAGGGGGTGGTGGCATCAGATTGTGGATGAGGAGGTAGTTTGAACCCAGACTCATTTCTCACAGTTTGGGTGAGGCGTCATGGCTGATGTAGTCTGACGCCTAAGGCATTGGTGTGTGGAAATCCGGGCCCGTCCACGCTGATTCTTTCTTGACAAAGGTCAGTTTTCCACATTTCGTGGACAAGGGGTTTCCCTTGGGGTAACGATGGCCCCACCGCACTGAACACCCGCTCTGATCCCACACTACGGGCCCGGGCAGAACAGCTTCTCCCTGCAAACTCGGCAAGTTGCGGCCAACATCCAGTTTGGCTGCCCAGTAGTCCAGCGGATCTTCTAACTGGGGGTGGCAGGGGTGCTGTCCAAGTAGGCCACCACCTGTTGGTTCAGGGGACTGCTCTAGGCCCTGCTGCTGCTGCTGCTGGCGACTACCCTCCTCACTAGGCGGGTGAAGGAAGCTGTCATCAGTGACTCCAGATTAGGTTACTGTGATGGAGTGGTACTGCCCCTACCCCCCCCTTCCCCCCAGCAGCGCGGCAGTTAGTACGTGAGCGCTGAGAAACCCCCGGTAGACCTGTCAGAGGAGGGACGATGCCGCACATAGGCAGCGGCCAACTGATTAGGAGGATTTCCCTATAGTATTTGAGTTTGCCCCTCTCTCAATAGCTTGGAAAAAGGCTCCATTTTGGAGGGTAGCGAGGGTCAATAGGGTGGAGAGCCAGAAGTCTTTCCCCTCTCCCGGATGCTTGACTTTTCGGCTGTCACTAGCCAGGCAAATAAGCATGCTGCGGGCCATCTGCACAAGTGACTCCGAGGGGGCTCCTGCCTCATTTCCACTGATACTCCCACGGTGCTTGGGGGTCATCTGCCTCGTCTTCTTCTTCTCCATCCACCCCCTCCGCTGCTCCTGCTCCCCTCTTTGTCACCTGGGTAAAAAAATCCACTCATTTCACCAGACAATGTTTTCTGCTCCAATGTCCTCCTCCTCCTCCTTTTTCAGTCCCCACCGGAACTCATGTGGCCACGAGATGTAGTGGGCCACATCTCCAGTCCCTGCCCGACAGATTTTTCAGCATCTGTTCCAGGACATGAAGCAGTGGAATGACGTTTTTCATCCGTAGTCCTGGCGACTGACAAATAACGTCGCCTCTTCGAATGGCCTCAACAAACGGCAGGTGTCACCCCATGAGCTGCCACTGGTGACATCAAAGTTACACAGGGTAGTACTTCTGTCTGCCTGGTCATCAAAAAATCGTTAATGGCCTTTCTCTGTTCATTTCAGTCGGTCCAACATGTGCAGGCTGGAATTCCAGCGGGTGGAAACATCGCATATCAGAGTGTGTTGGGGAGGGCCGTTCTGCCGCTTTCAACTTGAGGAGGGTGTTCCTGGCTTTGTACGAATGGTATAAAGTGCATGCACAGTTTCTGGCCATTTTCGAATGTTCTGAAGATCGGGGGGAAGACTTCAGGAACCTTTTCACAAACCAGATTGAACACGTGCGCCATGCAGCACGCATGGACCATCCTCCTCGGTGCAGGCGGACACCATGTTCCTCCCATTGTCCGTCACCATGGTTTCCCATTTGCAGTTGGCGCAGAGAAAGCCACACATGATTTCTTGCTGCATGACGCGGAGCAGTTCCTCCCTGTGTGACTTTGTTCGCACGAGGCAAGCCAGGTGTAGAACTGCGTGACAACGCTGTGCCCTACACATGTGGTATGATGGAGCAGTACTTTTGGAGGCTGAGATGGTGGTGGCGGTGGGGGGAGGAGGAGGCGGGACATTGGCGCAAGGAGCAGCAGTTTGACAACGTGGAGGAGAAAGCGGCGTCTCCTGTCCAAGTTGTTGGTGTGCCTGGGCTGAAAGCACATTCACCCAGTGGGCCGTAAATGACATGTACTGGCCCTGACCGTTAGTTACGCTCCAGACGTCCGCGCTGCCGTGCACCTTGGAAAAAAACCGATAAGCTTAAGGATGGCCCACCTTCTGTTCTACATATTTGTGAAGTGCTGGTACTACCTTTTTGGAAAAGAAATTACGGCTTGGAACTCTCCCTCTCGGCTCGGCACAAGCCATTAGTTCTCTGAATGGTGCAGAGTCCACCATTTGGAAAGGGAGGGACTGCAGTACCAACAACTTGGACAGGAGGGACGGTCAGCTGTGCACCTTAGGATGGGGTTTGGGCGCATACTGTTGTCTCTTTGCAATGCCTCGCTGAAACGCTGCTGGCGCCATGAGTGCGAGGAGCAGGAGCATCTGGGACCTGGGAGATGAAAGTCAAAAAAGAAACAGCTCCCTTCTGCAGAGGTGGTGGAGCCAACCCCCTGGCTGTAATGGCATGCGTGCCACTGGGCGCTGTTGCTGTTGCTGCGGCGGCAGGATGGACCACCACATCTGAGCCACGTTTCTCCCAGGCCACCGGATGGTGACAATGCATGTGTTGACGCAGGGCCGTGTGCCAAGTTGCTCCCTGGCCACGCTTCAATTTCTGCTTACCAAAATTTCTATATATACCCCTATTCGGCTCCTCGGTGTCTTAGCAAAGAATGCCACACCGCGAGTATGGGATTTTACCGCCAACCCCTCCGCAATGAGTGATACTGCCGCCGCTGCCTCGCTGAGCCCCTGTGCCCCTACTTTCTTGGACCTGCGAAGCGGGTTTTTTACCCGTGGCCGCTTGGTCCCGACCTCACACTGCTGCTATCCTGCTGACTCACGGCCACACAACCCACTTGCTGGGGTGCGCTGTGCCTGACGCGCAAGCTGACGCCCCCTTCTTTCCCGACGATGATGAAGCCTTGCCTCACCCGGCTCCCAAGTGCGGTCGGCTACATCTCAAACTATTTGTGTTTCATAGTCACTGCTGTCCTCATCACCGGTTTGGTATGCAGAGGTGGACCCTCACAACATGACCTTCATGCCCCTCTCAACATCTATAAATTTGCCACCTACTGCAAGAAGCAGGGGATATTGGCCCCATTTCTTCGCTGCCAAGTAGCTGCTGACTGCCTCCTCAAATTGTTCATCCTCGCTTTTATAGTGCCCTGAAGCCCAGACCACATAGTAGATCTCTGGCTGAGGGAACGGATGGGCCCGAGGCAGGTTGAGGAAAGGTGGGGGCGCTGCCCCGCCCCCCGGGCCTGAAAATAAGGGTTGGTTGACGTTCCCACTAAATCTTGGGGGGGGTTGTAGATGTCATCTGGGGGGAAAGTGGTGATAGTAACCAATCAAAAAACCTTGGGTTGCTGAAAAAACCCCCGGCCACTAGATTACAGCGGCAGTTGTGGCTCACGGGCCCCCTGTGCGAGCCCCCCTTGCGTGCTGGTCGGGCGGGGAATGTTTGTCCCCTCTGCCATGGGGTGCAGAGTGCACCTCTCTGTTAAATTTATGTTTGTTTAAAATGTACAGAACTTTTTGATAAAAGATATTTGTATATGATAAATACACCCCTGTATTTGAGCCAAATGAACCATAAAAAGTTGGGAAAATCATTGGATATAAATTGCGCTCCCACAAAATGGGCAGGAAAAATTGACTTGTATGTGCCGTTTAAAAACTCTGGTTTTTTAAATAAATATAAAAGCACAAACGGGCTTAATTAAACCCTTGGATATGATTATGCTACGAATTTTTCTGTGGGGGTTTTGAAAAACAAGTTTCTTTTACTGGAAAAACTGCAGAAAAAACGTTTAAATTAAACCCCGGAGTAAATTGGAAAAAAGAATTAAGAAAATCACAAACTAGTAGTTTGTAGCGTGTTAAAAATGGGTTTTTTACGTACACAAAAGAGTTAAAATTGTAAGAAAACCTTCGCTTGTGAATTGGGGACAGGGAAAAAATGTATGTATTTTGGGTTGAAAATGAGGTTTCTTGGGGTAGCACACCAGCAAAAAAGCTTAAAAAAACCCCCTGGATGTAAATTGGCCAAAAAATTGGGCCACAAAAAATAGTAGTTTGTGGCGTTTAAATTGCGTGTTTTCTACGCCCACAACAAGAGATAAATTTGAAATTAAACCCTTTCCCTTGTAAATTATGTACAGGAAAAATGTATATATTTTGGCGTTAAAAAATGCGGTTTTTGGGGTCAGAAACCCCAGCAAAAAAAAGTTAAATTTAAACCCTGGATGTAAATTGCGAAATGAATTGGAGCCAAAAATGAAGTGGTATTTGTATTGTAAAAAGCTGTTTCTTTAAAATGAATACAAAGGGAAAAGGGCTTAATCCCCCTTGGATATTCAATGTGCTGTGGAGATAGGATTTAAATGTTTGAGCGCAGTGGACGCACATTGGATTTAGATCAATCCCCAAAAAAAATCGGGAAATAGAACTTAAGAAAACAGTTCTGGAAAAGTTGAGACCCACAAAAATGCTTAAAAAAAATCAGTTTTTCGTAAAAGTATCCCCGGGCAGCACCCCCCTAATCGTACGTTGGGGGTATGAGTCCCAGGTCGCCCCCGGACTTATATAGTGCGGTGAAGCACAAAATCCCGCGGGTTTGATTGGTTCATCTTGTAATGTCATGCAGGCTATGCCTTTTTCCCTCCGAGGCTTTGCCCAGTAACCCCACGTGTCGCACCATTTTTCAATGAAAGAACTTCGTTCACCTGAAGTCCCCCCAAATTCGACTTGTTAAAACCGAGTTTTCCTGAAATTCTAAACAAATTCCATTCGTTAGAATCAATTGCCATTCTCATTCCCCCATGGGCCAGTTCTAATAGTTTTTAAGCGTGTAGAAGTGCCTGAATTTTGACCGTATCGTTTTAGCGCTTTTCTAGTTTCAAAACGACAACTAGGCTCAGGAAAAACCCCTTTTAACTTGGTTGCCTTTTTAGCAGTAATGACCTAGTTTTACTGTCCTAAGTCTAAATGTGTAGAATTATATGGTTGTGGTGCGAAATGCACCCAGAATACCCCCATATCTTGGGCACATTACATAGTGCCACGGGTGCTGCATAAGGTACCTAATTTTGAAGTGCACCTGTTCATACATCGAGGAAAGGGTGCGCCGTTTTTGGGCTAAAAGGTCCAGAATATGGTGCAGCCTTGTTTAAAACATGTGTATGGGGGTTTAGAAAGAAAACTACTCACCTAAAAACACCCTCCACCTGAAGCTGGTGGTGGCGATCATGCTTTTGGGGATGCTTTGCTTTTCAAACATGAGAAGGGTTAGAGTTGATGAAAGACGGAGGGATACATACAGGGAATCCTGGAGGGGAAACCCGTTAAAGGCTGCAACAGTTGAGACTGGGGATAGGTTAACTTTTAGATGACAATCTCAAACTACTGCCAAAGCACAATGGTGGCTTTAAAAGAAAGCATTAAAAGTGTTAAATGGCCCAAACCCCAAAATCCTTGGAATCTTTTTGGCTAGGATTTTTTAAAAAAGAAGGGCAGAAATTTCCAGCCTTATATGTGAAAGTGATAGAAAATACCCCCCGAAAAGGGAGTGTCCTTGCAGCTAAGGTGATCTAAAAATATTGACTCAGGGGAGCTGGATACATATGCACGATATGCTTTTCAGTTTTCTAATTTGTAAACATTTGGAAAAACATGTATCATTTACTTAACACTTCACAAATACTTGCTGTTTTGTGTTGCGGAAAAAACACATACAAAAAAGGGGAAATTATTACTCAAAAAAAAATACAATTTTTTGGCCATATTCACACTTAATGGGGATTAGGGTGAACCAGCGCAGGCAACTCTGGCCCCCTTAGATACCCGGGAAAAATTAAAGGTGGTAAAATTGTGAGCAGAGCTCAATCCCCCCTGTAAAAGGGGTACAATTAGATGATTAAAAACTGCACTTAACTTAATACCTGTTCACACAGCATGCGAAAAAATACAGTAAATACACGGGGGATTTCCCAAAATGCAAAAAAAATAAAAAAAAAAACCCCTCAATCCCCTCAAAAGTTGAGGGGGGTGGTTTCTTGTATCAGTTGCTTTTAAATAAAGGGGTTTTAAAAAGGGTGCCTAAATAAGAAATGTGGTCACCATGCTGGCTTATAAAAATATTGTGACACCCCTTATTAGATTGGGGGCTACCCAGCACTTCTGGGGACAAACCAAAAACAGGCCCCCCGCTCCCCCGCATTTTGGGCAGATACAAAATTTGACATACGGAAAAATGTTAAAAATGAGGTATTAGTTGGTAAGGGGCCCCCCGGGTTTCAGGTCGCAACCGGCATCAACAAACCCCTGTCTTGGGAAGCCCTACCCCTAACAAATTTACTATGGATTCAGTCTAGTCCAGATTAGCTGTGAAATTAGGCCCAAAAAATTTGTTTTTTGTTACGTTAATGTTCCCCTTTTTGTATGTGTTTTTTCTGTAAACACATACAAAATTTACAATTTATAACAAATTTTATTGAATATATTAAAATAGATACATATAAAGAACATGAAAATATGCACAAATCGTCAGTGGGGAACAGTGGATACAACATAATTAATAGGAAAACACAATGACAAAACGTGCCGATTTCGGTATAGTTTCATGATTTAATTTAAAAAAACAAATGACAATGAATTTTAAAATAAAATTTCTTAATACATAATAAGGTATGAAAGCTGTGTTGAACAAGTGCAACATGTATTAATAAGTATAAATAATAAAGTAAGAAAAAATTAAGGGTCCCCAGGGGAAAGAAGGGGGATAGGGGACAGCAGGTTCGTTTTAAGTTGAATTTTTTTATGTAAATTTTGGGAAAAAATAATTTTTAATCGTAACTTCAACAAAAAACTTTTTTTTAATGTTTTGGGTAGTGCAGGGAAAGGGTTAAAACCCTTTTGCTGCCGTGCCCCCTTTTTGAAAAAAAATTTCACCCACTTTTGTTTTATGTGTGCTTGGATGTTGGCACCCGTGTTCCCATTCCCAGCTGCTGTGGAACATGGAATAATAATAAAAATAATAATCTTTTTTATATTGCGCAACATATTCCCCGCACTTTTTCAAAATTCAAAGGTAAACATACGACATTACCATTAAAAAAATACTTCAGATGCACAAGGTGTGAGGGCCTGTCGTGAGAGTTACAAACTATTGGGGGGATGGGTGAAAATCTGTAAAAAGTGCCAAGTTTACAATGGTCCCGCTTGTTCATAAATAGGGGGTGGTTTAAAGAAAAATGGGGGAACCCGCCACCCACCCCTTAATTAAATATAAGATAAAATGCTGTGAATGCCCAAGTGCAGGGAGTGACAGATGTGTGTGATAGCAGTTAGGGATCTTGGTAGGCCACAGTGAGAAGATGTATTCTCAGGGCCCTCTTCAAACTGTGAGGGTTATGATTGTGCCTGATCGCCCGTGGAAGCATATTCCAGAGAACCGGTGCAGCACGTGCAAAATCTTGGAGTCGGGCGTGGGAGGATCGGATGATTGATGAGTGTAACCTGATATCAGCAGCAGAGCGGAGAGAGCGGGTCAGGTGGTAGTTGTGGAACTACAAGTGCCAGAATTCCACAGCAGCACATGTTAAACATGTACTAATCATCAGCCATACAATAAGTACATGTCCGGTGTGGCATGTTGGCACTTGAAGTTCCACAACTACACATTCCAGCATGCCACACATGTACTAATTGTATAGATGCTGATAGAGTAGAGTGCTGTATATGGGGTTTGGTGTTGGGACCGGAAACATTGAGAACAGACCTGCCATGCCAGGACCAACAGTGCATGATCAGAGTGGCATTAGGGAGAGCTGTTGCACCGGGCTGAAGATGGAGGTTCCCAGCACATGGTGGGTGGGCAGGAGGAAGGTAAAAAAAAAGTGCCGCTGAGCTGTGCCGGCCAGAAGACGAAGTGGGCGGAGGAAGGCTTGTAACGTTCAAGCGTTATTATGGCGCGTGACAGTATGTGATATCAGCATACTCAGCTACGCCCCATAAGTCTCCGTTTGTAACTAGAAGACAGATATAAGTCGGAACGCTGTAAGTTGAGGACTGCCTGTATATACCAAAGTGCATGTAAGGTGGAATAAACAAAGCATAAAGTGACAATTTCACATGAACATGACCAAATAAAATGACATGTAAGTGTATATTTACCCCAAAACTATGGTAATCACTGAAGAGGATGTCCTAACACACGTTTCACATTAGGGCTTTGTCAAGAGACCTGTTTCTTATCAGCTTTACCCTTTAGACCGTATGGAGACAGCGAAGTTATCCCACTATATAGAACCTTACGGGACCTAGACATATGGCTACATCATGTGTCAGTAAGAGATTTTACCACAATGCTATTTCATGTCTGATTGACCTACTTCAGCTTTCAATGTGTTTAAAAAGTGGCATGTATGATTTGTTTGAATTACATATCATGTGACCCAGCAGGCTTGTCATCACCATGCCTTTCCCTACAATGTGCTCATTCCAGTCAAACAAAGGTCTGTTTATGTAAAGAGCTGGGAGTAGCTACAATGTAGCTGAGTAGTTAGCACTTCTGCCTTTCAGCATAGGGGTCCTAGGTTCAAATCACTGCAATTTTTTTTTCTCAATGCTTGAGGTTTCTTTTTACTTTTTATTTCTTTGCACAGTTTGACTAATTACTAAAGGTTACAGAGGACAAGAGTAGAATGACAGCACCTGGGGTTGAACACTCACTCAGCAGTGAATGTGTGGGATTACTAAGCAGAGAAAAGACTGACAGGAGCTGCCTGAGTGGAGAAGTGATGTCTGAGCATGTGTGGCCACGACTAAGAAGCTCTCGTCCCTGGTCATATCCACTGGAGACTAGCTGTACACTATGGATCACTAAAAAAAATGGTACAGAATTTTTAATAATGATGAATTGTGAAAATGTTTATTATTTAATTTGCAAGCTTCCCACATCAATATTAATTTGTGATGAAACCCTTTTAAGATAAGGATATGTTTGCACAACTTAGAGCTCTGTAGTCTTGTGCACTATGGATTTTACATCGCCTACAGTTATTTCACTGTAAGAGGCTCAACTAGTTAAAACTGATACAGTATGCCAATCACTGCTATAGACCCACCCACAGCCTAAACAGGAAGTGTGAGTCTGAAGCTGCCCGTGACTCTGTTCCCTTGTCCCCAGCCAAAGGAGCCTATGATGAAAGTAGCACTGAGCATACACAGAGTATTCTAAAAGGCTCATTGGAAAAGAGCTGGGACTCTGCTGTGCCCTCTATTGGATGTAACAGGTAGAGACACCATGTTGGTGTGTGGAGACTTTTTGCAATAAGTCTGAGAAAACTTACCCCTTTTAAACCATATAGAAAGAGGGCATGTATCTGCATAGACAGTGCTGCTAGACAACCTTCTGGTCATAGAAAGTTTGATTAAGTCCAGATGCACAGGCGTAATAACACAAATGCTGTAAATATATGGACATCTTTGACATGGAAAGTGTTTTTTTACATATGTTTTGGTAACATTGAGTAAAAAAAAGTATTAGTCTGTAATCTCCAATCCTTTATTCCTTTTCAGATCCCCGGATGTTCAGTATTCAACCTACTACTATTTTCAGAGCTTTGTCTGTAGGTTAACTAGGTGTAGGTTTACTAGTTTAACTAGGTGTAGGTGCTCTGCTTTATCTGTACACTTGTACACAGTCTGAAAATGAATGTTCTCCAGCTCTGTATGCTTTAATGGATTTGTTTCAGATTCAGCAGCCATTGTAGATAAATAGTAGGTAGCTGTTCTAGAGGACTAAGCGCAAGCATTTTTTTTTTTACAACTTTTACAACTTTGTGAGATATCATGTAATACTATCACAATACGATCAATATGATCACAAACTCAGTTATCTAAATTTTATCCAATATGGCTGTTTTTTCCTGATTTAAAGCAGCAAAGGTTTTTCTTGGGTGGATTCTGATATGAATTTTGCTTTGGAATCTGTGTGGGTCATTTGGCACCGATTTTATTTTATCTGACATAGAATGTTGTACAAGTGTGTATGATGTTCGTGCAGCAAATTCTGCAGAGATGGGGTTGTTGCAAGGGGACTGTTTTGTAAGTTATTTAGGATATTTAGAAGAATATATTATGTCATATGCGATTCTTATATTATTGTTGTTACTTCCGTCTCTTATAAAAAAAATAAAAAAAATTTGCAATAAAAAATATCTGATTGAAAAAAAAATCTGCAGAGATAATCTTGCCAGGATGATGCTATCATGGAAGTTTGGGCAGGGTGAAAAAAAAGGAAAGTAAATGACTTACTTATTAGCAGAGATGTCATCTGTGAGACGCTGTGAGTGTCTGTGTAGAACTAACATCTATCACTTTATGGTCACCCTCTGGTGGTCTTAGTATAATGGTTTTACTGCATTATTTTTTCATTGGCACTATATATATATATATATATATATATATATATATATATATATGTATATATATATATATATATATATATATATATATATATATATATATATATATATATATTAGTATTATTTTGGTGGGCGGAAGACATATAGCCGTAGCAATGGTGCTGTAGATTTGGTGTCAGTCTGGCTAGTCTGCTGTGCTAAGGTATGGATAGAGGCATGGTTTAACCAAAAACATTGCTGTGTCCCTATTTACATTAACAAGAAATGTATAACTTTAGAGGTATGACCAGGGCTGGGAGAAGGTATTCTGGTGCTCTAGGCAGATAAGGGCAATACACTACGTGGAAATCCCTAAAGAAGCATTTATGCTATCATACATGAAAAAACTTTGAGACTCTCGGTTCACCGATGAACCGAGAGTCTAGGCAGATACGGCCCAAAGGGTCCCCAAATAGAAAGTTCAGCCCTCGCCATGTCTCCTTGCGCCCCCTTTTCTGCTTGGGATGAAGTGGTGCCCTAGACTGTTGCCTACCTTAGCCTACCCATCGTCCCGGCCCTGGGTATGACTATACTAATACTGACCCCGGGGGGAAACCAGGAGCTGACAGGAATACAAATTTACCTGTGCTTCGACCAGAGTCGTGACTATTTTTCCACCAGGGTAAGGCCCGGTTCACACGGCTTATTCAAGCCGTAATTGCGGGACGGATCCCGCCCGCAATACGGCTTGAATAAGGGGTGGGGCGGGGGCGGCAGAGGAGCTGCCCGCCGGGCCCATAGACTATGCATTATTTACGGCACGTACGCGCTGTAAATAATGTGCATGTCACTTTCTCCCCCCGCGGCGGATTCGCCGAGCGGGGAGGAGCGACGGAATCCATAGTTCTCTATGAGAACTGTGGATTACCATAGTTACTGGGACGGATTGGAGCCGTACTGCAGCGCAAATCCGGCGCGCAGTACGGCTCCAATCCGTCCCAGAATAAGCCGTGTAAACATGGCCTAAGGGTGAATTTACACACACTTTTTTGGGAGAAAATTGCTGTTGCTAGTTTTGTGAGCCAAAGCCAAAAATAGATTTAAAAGGAATGAAAAATATATAGGAAGGACTGAATTTTTTCTCCCTGCTTGATCCTCTTCTGGCTTTGGATAAAAAAAAATGCAGTGGTGTTTAAAGACCAAAAAGCAGTCTTTGAAACCACCTGAGTAGTTGAGAATGCATTGACCAACTATAGCATTTCCCCCCCTGCGTAGACTATTCTACTCTATGATATACTTTGTATTTTTATCTCTTTCACAGCCTTACTGATTTTTTCAAAAGGCTTATGTGAAGAGAACTGCAATCTCCAGTGCCATCTATTAAATGTATTAATCCTCAAGTCACATGTAACTCATTGAGCCTTGCAATGTTTAAAGAATTCAAGCAATGGCAGTTTTATTCATCTGCAGACAGCTGTTTCAGAGTGTTGCCCCTCTTCAGTGCGTAACAGCCTTTTGAATTTTTTAAATGGATAAATCTCCACACAACTACATGGTGCTTCTCCCTAATGAGATACATTACCCCTTCTGAGACACCCTTACTGAATGAGGTAGATGTTCTGCAGCAGCATGACCTTGCCTCCACTCCCTCTCCTTAATGCCATTCGTTACTAAACAGGAAACTAGATATATTGTAACTTTATGCATGTTCGTAGCCATCCTTCTGTAAAGAATAGTTTGAAAAAGAATGCATATTTAGAAAGAACAATGGGACCCTTGAGGTTGTTTAATGATTCTGTGTTCAGGCTAGTCCCAGGAGTCGATTGCTAAGCTCTTATCAATTGACTTGAGGCCTTAACAATCGGCTTAACAACCGACTGTTGACCGCGGAGTTGATTGCTAAGCTCTTATCAATTGGCTTAAGTTGAGGCCTTAACAACCGGCTTAACGACTGTTAGTGACTTCACAGCGCATTCTTGTCCTAAAAATAGCATATTTTAATATTTCTGTTTTGCAATTGCATCAGTATGCATTGTAGAGTAAACTTAACTAGAGTGGTTAACATTAACATGTACAATTGAAACCATAAGTTTACATACACTATATAAAAAGACACGTATGCTTTTAAACAACATGAGACAGCCCATATGATGATGTCATGTCTTTGGAAGCGGGCTCCTGCTGACAATCAAGGGGCTCCTGCTGAGATTTAAAGGTGTTCCTGCTGACAATCAAGGGGCTCCTGCTGAGATTTAAAGGGGTTCCTGCTGACAATCAAGGGGGCTCCTGCTGACAATCAAGGGGGCTCCTGCCGAGATTTAAGGGGTTCCTGCTGACAATCAAGGGGGCTCCTGCTGACAATCAAGGGGCTCCTGCTGACAATCAAGGGGCTCCTGCTGAGATTTAAAGGGGTTCCTGCTGGCAATCATTGGGGCTCTTGCTGAGATGTAAGGGGCATCTGCTGACAATCAAGGGGCTCCTGCTGAGATTTAACAAGCTCCTGCTGACAATCAAGGGGGCTCCTGCTTAAAATCAAGGGACAAGGGGGCTCCTGGCTCTGGGACTTAAGGGGGCTCCTGCAAACAATCAAGTGGGCCCCTGGGATTTAAGGGCGCTCCTGCTGTACAGCTGACAAGCCTGACAGTGACAATCAAGGGGCTCCTGCTTTGCTGCTGACAAGTGTGACAATCAAGGGGCTCCTGCTGTGCTGCTGACTGAGTCAGTGTAGTGACAGACAGTGGGCTTCTGACTCCTGACTCTTAAATAAAGTTGCTGCTCTCCAGAAATTCACCAGAAAATGGTCTCCTCTGCTCTAACTGTGACTGTCTCGCTCTCTGCTCTTTTATACTCTCTGCTCTTTTATACTCTCTGCTCTTTTATGCTCTCTGCTCTTTTATGCTCTCTGCTCTTTGGCGCAAACGCTGGGGACTAACGTCACATCCGGCGTCAGACCCCAGCAACAGCAGCGCACCACAGAGTAGCTACCTAGCAGTGGGCGGTCTCCGGTGCGGAAGACATGGGCGGTGCTGCCGGGCAGTGACGCCTCGCGAGGTTAGTATCACGAGCGGCGCCACGTGGTGACAGGGGCCACCCCCAGTCAGAGAGTGATCTGCGCCTGCACCATGCGCCACTTGGCAAGCAAACAATTGGCGGCGGTGCCAAGGACTAGTTCAGGCTGATCACCAATACCTCAGTTAATCTCAGGGGAAGAGTGTTGGCTTCATGTCTTTATTCCATATATTCCATTACATTATTACAGTTTGGTGAACCTTACAAGAATACAAGATATACAAGAATAGATACAATAAATGAAATAAGTTAATAATGAAATATTATTCTGCTACTTTACAACTTCCTTTGTTCTAAATATGACATTTTGACTTCCCTGGGTGATGTCATGGGTTTGCAGACAGTTTAATGGTTGAATGTTTATCTTCAAGGAAATCTTGAAGACTCAAGGATTCATAACACAGCTTGTGTTTCATTTTGATTGTGCTAGCGCCATTCCACGTAGATGGAAAACTGTGAAGGCGGGCGAGTACCAGCATAATGATACAGAGAACAACAGTGCAATAAACAACTTCCTATATACCTAATATGTTGCGTTGTGTAGAGTTTCACAATGCAAATCAATGGTGCACGTTCTTACTTTATGTTTTTAGAAAGGTTTTGCATTTTTGTATTACAGTTCGAGCAAATAAAAATTATTATATGTATAACAAAAAGTTATACAATTTTGTGCTATACTTTCTGTTTTATTTCCTGACAATGTCTAATATTTCCGCTTGCTGTCATTAAAACATTGCTTCTTACAAGACACAGCCCTGATAACTGTACTGTAACCCGCCAAGCACCCATATGTCCTTAACATGAGCAAGACAGATTTCTATCTGCTGATAGTGAACAAACATGGCAGACAAAGTATATGAATACATGTGATGAGCTAAGGCTAGTCCACCTGGTCTGATCCTTCAGAGGGGCTACTTTACCTAAAACAAGTTGATGCTTGCTATCATAGAAAGATGTCATAACACACAATGCATAGCGACCTACTGAGTAGGGGGCTGCATGTTTTATAAACCAAAGCTGATCCTTGTCCACTACTAAAAGTGTCATCAGTGGGCAGGTAAGCATCAAAACTGGAATTCAGAGAAATGGAAGAAGGTGGCCTGGTCTGATTAAATTTTTTTTCTTTTTCACGTGGGCAGCCATGTACATGTGGTGAAGAGATGGTGCCATAACCAGACTTTGTTGGAAAGTATGTAGCGCCAGCTGCTGAACATCCCTTTACTTGTTGAGCCGCTTTAACTTTATGACTGTTCTGAATACACCACAGCAAGTTCGGACGTACAGTGGGGAAAAAAAGTATTTAGTCAGCCACCAATTGTGCAAGTTCTCCCACTTAAAAAGATGAGATGAGAGAGGCCTGTAATTGATATCATAGGTAGACCTTAACTATGAGAGACAAAATGAGAAAACAAATCCAGAAAATCCCATTGTTTGATTTGGAAAGAATTTATTTGCAAATTATGGTGGAAAATAAGTATTTGGTCACCTATAAACAAGCAAGATTTCTGGCTCTCACAGACCTGTAACTTCTTCTTTAAGAGGCTACTTTGTCTTCCACTCATTACCTGTAGTAATGACACCTGTTTGAACTTGTTATCAGTATAAAAGACACCTGTCCACAACCTCAAACAGTCACACTCCAAACTCCACTATGATGAAGACCAAAGAGCTGTCGAAGGACACCAGAAACAAAATTGTAGCCCTGCACCAGGCTGGGAAGACTGAATCTGCAATAGGCAAGCAGCTTTGGAAATCAACTGTTTTTAAACTTTTGTAAAAAATAAAAAACTGAAAAGTGGGGTGTGTAAAATTATTCGACCCCTTTACTTTCAGTGCAGCAAACTCACTCCAGAAGTTCAGTGAGGATCTCTGCATGATCCAATGTTGTCCTAAATGACTGATGATGATAAATATAATCCACCTGTGTTTAATCAAGTCTTCATATGAATGCACCTGCTCTGTGATAGTCTCAGGGTTCTGCTTAACCTGCAGAGGACACCATGAAGACCCAGGAACACACCAGGCCGGTCCGTGCTACTTTTGTGGAGACGTTTAAAGCTGGATTTGGATACAAAAAGATTTCTCAAACTTTAAACATCCCAAGGAGCACTGTGCAAGCGATCGTATTGATATGGAAGGAGTATCAGACCACTGCAAATCTACCAAGACCCGGCGCGTCCTCTAACTTTCATCTCAAACAAGGAGAAGACTGATCAGAGATGCAGCCAAGAGGCCCATGATCACTCTGGAGGAACTGCAGAGATCTACAGCTGAGGTGGGAGAGTCTGTCCATAGGACAAGAATCAGTCGTACACTGCACAAATCTGGCCTTTATGGAAGAGTAGCAAGAAGAACGTTATTTCTCAAAGATATCCATAAAAAGTCTTGTTTAAAGTTTGCCACAAGCCACCTGGGAGACACCAAACATGTGGAAGAAGGGGCTCTGCTCAGATGAAACCAAAATCCAACAACCACAATGCAAAACGATATGTTTGGCGTAAAAGCAACACAGCTCATCACCCTGAACACACCATCCCCACTGTCACACATGGTGGGGGCAGCATCATGGTTTGGGCTTTTCTTCAGCAGGGACAGGGAAGTTGGTTAAAATTGATGGGAAGATGGATGGAGCCAAATACAGGACCTTTCTGGAAGAAAACCTGTTGGAGTCTGCAAAAGGCCTGAGACTGGAGATTTATCTTCCAACAAGAAAATAATCCCAAATATGAAGCAAAACCTACAATGGAAGGTTCACAAATAAACGTCTCCAGGTGTTAGAATGGCCAAGTCACATCCAGACCTGAATCCAATCGAGAATCTGTGGAAAGAGCTGAAAACTGCTGTTCACAAACGCTCTCCATCCAACCTAACTGAGCTCCAGCTGTTCACAAACGCTCTCCATCCAACCTCACTGAGCTCCAGCTGTTCACAAATGCTCTCCATTCAACCTCACTGAGCTCCAGCTGTTCACAAGCGCTCTCCGTCCATCCTCATTGAGCTCCAGCTGTGCACAAACTCTCTCCGTCCAACCTCACTGAGCTCCAGCTGTTCACAAACGCTCTCCATCCAACTCCACTGAGCTCCAGCTGTTTACAAACGCTCTCCATCCAACCTCACTGAGCTCCAGCTGTTCACAAACGCTCTCCATCCAACCTCACTGAGCTCCAGCTGTTCACAAACGCTCTCCATCCAACCTCACTGAGCTCCAGCTGTTCACAAACGCTCTCCATCCAACCTCACTGAGCTCCAGCTGTTCACAAACGCTCTCCATCCAACCTCACTGAGCTCCTAGCTGTTCACAACGCTCTCCATCCAACCTCACTGAGCTCCAGCTGTTCACAAACCGTCTCATCCAACCTCACTGAGCTCCAGCTGCTCACAAACGCTCTCCATCCAACCTCACTGAGCTCTAGCTGTGCGCCAAGGAAGAATGGGCAAGAATTTCAGTCTCCTCTCGATGTGCAAAACTGATAGAGACATACCCCAAGTGCCTTACAGCTGTAATCGCAGCAAAACGTGGCACTACAAAGTATTAACTTAAGGGGGCCGAATAATATTGCACGCCCCACTTTTCATTTTTTAATTATATACAAAAGTTTAAACTATCCAATAAATTTCGTTATCTGCCTGTGACATACTTGCATGCTGAGTTTTGTAGCAATCACCTTGCGCTCCTCCACCTTCCCCCAGATGCTTAATAGGGTTTAGGTCTGGAGACATGCTTGCCAGTCTAGCACCTTTACCCTAATTTTCTTTACCAAGACAGTGGTAGTCTAGGAGGTGTGTTTGGGGTCATTATCATGTTGGAATACTGCCATAAGGTCCAGTTTTTGAAGAGAGGTCTGCTGGTCTTCAGCAAACGGTTTGCTGACTTTCTTGTGCATTATCTTTAGAAGAGGCTTCTTTCTGGGATGACAGCCATGCAGACCAATTTGATGCAGTGTGTGGGGTAGGGTCTGAGCATTGATAGGCTGACCCTCCCCCTTGCAACAATGCTGGCAACACTCATACGTCTATTTTGAAAAGACAATCTAAAGAGGCTGAGCATGTGCACTCAACTTCTCAGGTCGACCATGGTGGGGCCTGTTCTGAGTGGAACTCTTCTTTTTAAACTCAGTTGCAGGATGTTGCCAATCCTTTTATTGTATAGGCCAACTTTTTATATAAAGCAACAATTATTTTTAAGGATCCTCAGACAGTTCTCTTCCATGAGGTGCCATGTTGAACTCTCAGTGACCAGAGTGTGAGAGTGGTAACACCATATGTAACACACCTGCTTCCCATTCACACCTGAGACCTTGTAAAAGTAATGAGTCACATGAAACCATGGAGGGAAAATAGCAAATCAGTTTACATTAGAAATTCTGGAAAATGTGGTGGTGTGCCTAGCAATCTTTTTGTTTCAAATTTTTCTTCTGAGGATACACCTTAACCACTTGTGGGCTGCTGGATGACTAGAAACGTTCAGATGGTCCAGCCTTGAACATCCTTGCAAAGTCGGCAGATGAAGAAAAACTAGTTAAATGAAAAGTCCCCTACTTGTTAGAATCAAATTGAGTCAAGCATTTACCAGTTAAATGCTTTGTGTCAAAGTTCCCGCATTCATGAATCTTTGATTAAATTGTCTTTTCATATTGTCATATTATTAATGTCGTTGTATGACGAAGAGATACATTTGATTTGCTTGTGGCAAATGAAAGTGCTGTTTTCACTGCATACTGTACGCAGACACCTACATAGCAATTTACTATTCAGTCATCAGGCTTAGTCACAGAACAAAAAAAACACCATCTAAATCACTTAGCAACTAGATATCTAAAAACATACTTTTATTAGGATATTGAATAAAAAACTACACTAACCCTGTTACAACCCTCACAAAACTAAAGAAACCCTACCCTAACCAAGAATGTAAGGTACTCGCCCCAACAAGGGCGCCCCTACCCGGAACCTGTCCCTTACTGACAGTCCCTACTAAACCCTAATCTTGATCTTAAAAAAGCTACTTATGCGATAGAAGCCTTAACCAGAATAGGGTAGCTACTACCAATGCCAATATGAGAGATATCAGTACAAAAGCCACCACGATCTATGCCTGTAATAGAGGTATCCAAAATCACCTATTTAAATACAAAAGACGGGATATAGATACACCATCTCAGGACTATTTACTGATACAATACCCCAAGCCAAAAAGAGCTAGATAGGACGGCTCTCAGTAACACAAGCATAGAAAAAAGTGTGCAAACACGTTATTGATGGAATACAGTGGACTAATAAGCACCTACAACATGTAATACTATGGTAATGGAGATACCTATAGATAACTAAAAAAGAGAACGGGCGACATAGGTGTACAGCCTCCCTCCTATATATTGCCAAAATACCCCAGACCAACGCGTTTCCCCCTACAAATAAGAGGGTTCATCAGGGTCAATGGTTATAACAAATATAGATCCAGATGTACTAGTATTCACATAAGAAATCCACGACCATTCAAATAGATCCAAATATACTAGTATTCACATAAGAAATCCACGACCATTCAAGGAAAAAAAAAGATAAATGATACTCGCGTGTTTGTTCAAAGACGATAGTTCAGGTCCCCTGTGTAAATGATGTTAAAGAGGGCCGTGGATTTCTTATGTGAATACTAGTATATTTGGATCTATTTGAATGGTCGTGGATTTCTTATGTGAATACTAGTACATCTGGATCTATATTTGTTATAACCATTGACCCTGATGAACCCTCTTATTTGTAGGGGGAAACGCGTTGGTCTGGGGTATTTTGGAATATTAGGAGGGAGGCTGTACACCTAGTCCCCGTTCTCTCTTCTTTAGTATCTATAGGTATCTCCATTACCATAGTATTACATGTTGTGGGTGCTTATTAGTCCACTGTATTCCATCAATAACGTGTTTGCACACTTTTTTCTATGCTTGTGTTACTGAGAGCCGTCCTATCTAGCTCTTTTTGGCTTGGGGTATTGTATCAGTAAACTGTCCTGAGATGGTGTATTATATCCCGTCTTTTGTATTTAAATAGGTGATTTTGGATACCTCTATTACAGGCATAGATCGTGGTGGTTTTTGTACTGATATCTCTCATATTGGCATTGGTAGTAGCTACCCTATTCTGGTTAAGGCTTCTATCCGCATAAGTAGCTTTTTTTAAGATCAAGATAGGGTTTTAAGTAGGGACTGTCAGTAAGGGACAGGTTCCGGGTAGGGCGCCCTTGTTGGGCGAGTACCTTACATTCTTGGTTAGGGTATTTTTTTATTTTTTGTGGGGGTTTGTAACGGGGTTAGTGGTTTTTTAATTCAATATCCTAAAAAAAAGTATGTTTTTAGATATCTAGTTGCTAAGTGATTTATATGGTGTCTTTTTTTGCTTTAATTTTTTGTAAGTCACTAGCTTTTGTACCTTTTTTTGGGTATGTCCAGCCCTGGTATAACTTTGGATTTTGTTGTTTTGTTAGTCACAGAACAGTAGAATATGATAGAAGAGCTGCTTAGCTCCAATGAATAAAGGTTTTAAAAGAGGTTGTCCAGTTCATTTAGAAATGAAATGCTAAGGTACTGCTGTCCAATAAAATAAACGTAATACCCTCCGTTCCAGTGCTGGTTCTCCCCAGTCTTCTTCCAAACAGGACGTCAGCACTGGAGACTCTTATTGGTTGCAGTGATCATGTTCCTTTGCCTTACATCGCCAATTGGAGCTGTTCATTTCCAACGGTGATATAAGGGAGAGGCACGTAACAGCTGCAACCAATTAGCAGCTGCAGCAGTGATGACTTGATTGGAGGAATACAGAAAGGAAACAGAAGACTGGGGAGAACCAGCTCTAGAACAGAAGTGAGGAAAAAGGTGATTTTATTAATTTTATTGGGGAGCAGCAGCTTAGCTTTTACTTTAATAGACTGTAAAACCCCTTTAACTGTCCAATAACACAGTAATAACTGTGGTCTGTGCTATATTATATAGTACATGAAACTCATAATTAGATAGATGTAATGCATTTTCAAAGGAATATTACATATTTTGCATTTTTTGATTGATTAAAGAGAACCTAATTCCTATAGTTACTGTCACGGCCCGCGCTGTGGTCCGTGTTCCAGTCCACAGGCTCGGCCGTGCTCTGTCCCCCCAGCACTCACTTGCCTCCACTGTCATGGCTTGCGCTGCGGTCCCTGTCCCTGACCACAGACACGCCCATGCTCAGGCCTCCTGTCCTGCTCTGTCATCTGCTCCAGGTTGGCACGTGTTCACCCGTCCCCTTAGTTGCACGTGCAATGGCTCTTTAAGATTTAAAGGGCCAGTGCGCTCTTAACGTCCTATCAGGTTTCTCCTCTCACTTTATCAGTTCACCTGCCCTGTCTTTCCTGCCACTTTGTTGGTGTGTGTGAGGAGTTAGTGAGATTTGTGTTATATTGTAGTTCTGTGTGCCAGACCATTCCTGCCCATTTTCCTGACCACGTTGCATGCCACCTTCCCTAACCTTTCTGCCTGTTTCTGACCATGCACTTGGATGCCAATTATGTACCCTGCTGCACCCCGTCTACCACTGCAAGCAACTCACGTCAGGGTAATGACCTGGTAGTCTCCTGATGCAGCAAGTTTAACTTGCCTTGCGACGGGCTCTGGTGAATACTGGAACCTACACCGCTAACTAATATGGCTTGTACCATCGCTTGTGGAGGTCCTGAGAATCAGCCTCCTGCCCTGACAGTTATCTTAAATAATTGTTGAAAGAAAGACACAAAGGCCAATAAAGAGGAGTAGTATCCTTCCTCTCCCCCCCTTGTGTAAAATGCCATCTATTGCCCCTTCACCATATGTATGTTTTGTCATGTGAGCCCTTTCCCTATTTTGTCAACTTGTCAGTTGGGTGGTCAGTAAGAAGCTACATTGTGCCAATCGGCAGCATCTGGTTTACCTGGCAAAAATTCACACAGAATTGTCCATCAGTTAACAGGGTTTTACCACCAAGTACATTTGTTGTGAGACACTTGCAAATTAAATAATAAACATTTCACCAATATTCATTATTAAAAATTTTGTTCCATTTTTGTTTTAGCTGCTATCTTGGTGATATACAGTGTACAGCTCATCCCCAGGGGATACAACCAGTGAGGAGAGTTCAACATTCCTGGCAGCACATTCTCAGACATCACCTCTCCTCTCAGGCAGCTACTGTCAGTCTTCTTCCTGCCTAGTAATCACACACACTCACTGCTGAGTGTCTAATGCCAGGTGCTGTCATTCTACTCCTGTCCTCTGTACTCCTTAGTCAAACAGTGCAAATATATAAAAAGAAAAAAGAAACCTTAATCAGGTATGTAAATTGAGAAAAAACGCATTTGATTCCTCCCGGGAATTGAACCTAGGACACCTACAGGCAGAAGTTCTATCCACTCATCTACATTTTACATAAACAGACCTTTGTTTGACTAGAGTGAGCATACTGTGGGGAAAGGCATGGTGACGTCAAACTTGCTGGGGACATGATATGCAAACATTTTGAACACATTGAAAAATGAAGCAGGATAAACGAGGCTTGAAATGACTTTGTGGCAAAAACCATTTAAGTCAGGGACACTGTCATCAACATATGGTTGTGCCAACAGACCCATATGCAGTGAACACGCCTCTACTATTCGATTGGGTGGGCTGCTCAGCACATTTCAAGTGTCCAACACCAAATACTGACACTCTCTGTGCTCCAGTATAACAGTGCAAAAAATCAAATATGAACTATTAGTTAATACAGTGGCCACTATATGTGCAAGCTCAAAACCCATGTCAAGGCTCACCATTATCTTGTGAGTCCCTACACTAGCATTGCTAGCAATTTACAGAAAAATGTGACATTATTTACTTAAAAACACAACACAAGGCCATATTTACAGCTCAATGGCTGGACAATTAACTAATCCCAGTAGGAGGCAATATAAGCCCCAGTGCTACCTGGGAGAAATATTACAGGTGCAGATGACTAATGAGCAGTTGCTCACATACCCATCCACTAGGGAGGCAACTAACTAGTACAAAAATGCACATTGGATAAGTACCCAGTCACACCAGTATGCAGAAAAGCCACAATCCAACACAATGGAGAAAGTACAAATGCAAAATTAGTGATAAAGTAACCACTCAGACACCTACTATCTATGAGGGAGGGTGGTTGCCAGTATTACTGTTGCATATAAATAAGGCTGTACAAAGGGTGGCAGTTGTACAGTTACATGGGGTGTGCCATGCTGGTTTACAACCAATTGATGACGCCTCTATTTTTCAATTGAACGGGCTGCCTAGCACATTTCAAGTGTCTAATCCAAAATACTTGGAAATCCCTAAAGAAGCATTTATGCTATCTATCATACATGAAAAAACTTTGAGACTCTCGGTTCACATATTTTGATCAAAAGATGTTTAAGCTGCCCACGACTTTCAACGTGATCTCAAATCGGGCAGTCCTATCCTATCTTTACCTCTCAATCGAGCCAATCAGGCCTCCCGCTGGGTCAACCGACCTCCATTATTCAGAGAGAAAAAATAAAAAAACACCCAACCTGCAAAGCTGCCCTTCTTATGACAGCCTGTGAGAGTGGGCGGGGACAGAAACACAAAATGGAAGCACCCCTTCCTTTCCATCTAGGTTAAAATCAATGTACACCAAGTATAACGTATGTTTCTGCACACAAAAACATTTCTGAAAAAACGTATGCAAACCTGGGAAGGAAAGGGGGCTTCCATTTTGTGTTTCTGTCCCCGCCCACTCTCACAGGCTGTCATAAGAAGGGCAGCTTTGCAGGTTGGGTGTTTTTTTATTTTTTCTCTCTGAATAATGGAGGTCGGTTGACCCAGCGGGAGGCCTGATTGGCTCGATTGAGAGGTAAAGATAGGATAGGACTGCCCGATTTGAGATCACGTTGAAAGTCGTGGGCAGCTTAAACATCTTTTGATCAAAATATGTGAACCGAGAGTCTCAAAGTTTTTTCATGTATGATAGATAGCATAAATGCTTCTTTAGGGATTTCCACGTAGTGTATTGCCCTTTTTTGCAGAAATGTGCCGCTGGCGGCGGTCTGTGTGCGTACATGTATAATTACATGTGTGCCGCAGCCCTGCCAGTGGCACCCAGGTTTGCATACGTTTTTTCAGAAATGTTTTTGTGTGCAGAAACATACGTTATACTTGGTGTACATTGATTTTAACCTAGATGGAAAGGAAGGGGTGCTTCCATTTTGTGTTTCTGTCCCCGCCCACTCTCACAGGCTGTCATAAGAAGGGCAGCTTTGCAGGTTGGGTGTTTTTTTATTTTTTCTCTCTGAATAATGGAGGTTGGTTGACCCAGCGGGAGGCCTGATTGGCTCGATTGAGAGGTAAAGATAGGATAGGACTGCCCGATTTGAGATCACGTTGAAAGTCGTGGGCAGCTTAATCATCTTTTGATCAAAATATGTGAACCGAGAGCCTCAAAGTTTTTTCATGTATAATCCAAAATACTGACACCCTCTGCTCCCCAGTATTACAGGGCAAATCTACATTCTGGAAAAATATCAAATATAAGGTTTTAGTTGATACAGTAAACTTGTACTTATCCAATGTGCAGTTTTTTTTTTTACTAGGCAGTTGCTCCACTAGTGGATTGGTGTATAAGCAACTTTATTCCCTATACTGTCTCCTACTGGATTAATTCATTATTCAGCCATTAAGCTACAAGTATGGCCTTGTATTTGTGTTTTTAAATAGTCCAGTTTTTCTGTGATTTTTCTTTTCCCTATGCAGTGAATACAGAGGGAACTCTGTATTAAAAGGGTTTTCTCACTACAAAGATTAGCTTTCAACATGAAGGGATCGTTAAATGAAGATATTTTCTAAAAACATTGGTCGATAGATTTTACTTTAATCATGAGAAGAGAGATTTTGAGATGTCTGCTACGGGCTTGTTAATTGGCTTGTATGTGGTTACCGGGGTGCCTCCCAAAGTGGTTGGGCCCGGACCCTTTGGTACTTCCTTTTTTTGTTGACTTGGAAGAGGAGGAGGGGCCGTAAGGGAGAGTTGGTAATGTCATGCTGCTGTCCGCTACGTGCCTTCTTACCTGTTTGCGGTACCTGTGCGGCTTTCTCCCAAGCTGACCTTCCTGCTCCACAATCTTGTGGCTGTTGACCTCATCTCTCTCTCGTTTTATAGGGAGGTGTGGCCACACCTTGCTCATATTTATTCCCACAGAGTGCAGCAGGGTTTGGGATTCCTCTGCCAATCCCCACACTCCAGGCCTGAGTCTTGGTTTTCACCTGGCTTTGGTCATTCTGTCTTGTTTGTCTGTCTACTCCTGTTTGGTCCTTATCTGTTTGCCTAGTTCCTTGCTTGTATTTCTACCATGCTTGTATTCCTAGCCTTATTATTGTTAGTGTTTCCTGCTTTTCTCCTTTTCTGTGGTCTTGTAGGACAGCCTTGTTCCTGTCCTAGCTGGCCTGTGCATTCCTTCTTATTTCTGTTCTGTCGCTTGCAGTCCTCCGTCCAATTTCTGTATTTTGACCTCTGTCCTGTTTCAATCCCTAGGCCTCTGTCCCATACTTGTATCTCGGCCTCTATCTTTGTCTGTTCTATGCACCCTGTTTGGCCTCTGTCTTGTGTTTGTCACTAGACCTCTATCCCATGTCTGAATCTTGGCCTCCATTGTCTTCTAGTTCTCTGTGTCTTTGTCTCTGTCAGTTTTGCTCCTGCTTTGGCGTTTTCTGGCCTTTTTGGAGTCAGCTGCCACTGCCGGGGACTGCTCTGAGATCGCACCTGGCAGTCATTGGGGTAAACAAACGTTACCAATAAAGGTTCTGTGAAGAACCTGATGCCCAGTAATGGCATAGTGGGAAGCTAAACTTAGTCTGGACTTAACTATGGGAGTCCACATACCAAAACACTTTACCGGTTTAAACAACGTACAAAATTCTCTTCCATTGGTACCTAAAACCTATAGGAATAGCTTAAACAGTACAAATCTGTCCTCATTTTAGAGCTTGTCCAAACTCATATGTTATGCTATACTTCCTGCTGAATTTCCTACATCTGAAACTCAACAGTGTGTATAGTATCGGCATTAGAGTTATCCCTTGTTCTCCCAGTCATTGGCCACAGCTTACATAAAATCCTACGGGATATATATATATATATCTAAATAAAATAATTGTAGTTCCTCCAGACTCTTTGGGATTGATCCATTTAAGTATGATCACTAAGCAAACAATAACTCAAAAATTTTATTTTCTGGCATTCCATCACAGAATAGACACTATCAAACAAACAAAAAACACTTAAACAAGTATAACAAATAAATGTCAAGATAGTTATATGCAAAGGTGCATAAAATTTCATAAAGGTTGAAGGCCTGTCAGAGTAAGAAATAATCAATAAAAGCCATAAGGATTAAAGGGGATTTATCGCTTCATCAGTTTGTGTGTTTCATTGTACTTTCAGCTTCTCAAATCCAGGGGCGTTTCTTCCCCTCCCAGCTGGGTGTTTCTTAACTGAAGGGAGATGACATCATCCCCCCCTTCTCTGTTCATGCTCGCTCCCGTGTCAGGGTGCTCTCCCCCATCCTCTCTGTCTGAGTCCACATGTCACTGTGTCGTTCCTCTCCCTATGCAGTCTTATTTTGTAAGAGCTGTTTACATACCACAGCCCTGCATTCAGTCTAGACAATCTTCTATGAACTCAGAGCATGATCTCTTCTCCTCTCTCAGCTGGGGGTTTGTTACAGTGGAATTCTGTCTTCTATGAACTCATCCATAGCAGCACAGATCTGTCTCCCTTCTATGTTTACAGGCAGGAGCATTAGGCCCTGAGGCACAATGCTGCTGTTTTATGATTGTAAAAGCAGCTGCAGTGCTACTATGCAGCTGCTGGCTGTGCAGAGTGAAATGTTGCCGGCCCTTATTCTGAGTGAGAGAGGAAGGAATGCACGCTCCCATGAATATGACCGGGGGCCAGACAGAATGTAAATTAGTAGAGCCGTCAGCCAATGAAATGAAAGGAGGAGGAATCCGACCGGCACTGGGGAACAGTGTTTACACAAAACGAAGATAAGTGACACTATGAAAACAAGACAGCTTTGCTAATGACATCCAATTGCAAAGTTGCCTGTTTTCACTGTCCCCTTATTCTGAAGACCATTTAATGTAATGATACAATCCCTTTAAACACCATAGGTAAATACTCAGCCCATTATGCCTTAACTCCTTAACGACCGCCTACCGTCTTTAGACGGCGGGCATTTCAGGTCGTTCGTCTGCAGCGACGTCTTTAGACGTCGCTGCAGACATCGGAGTTTGCGGCGCCCGGGTGCCGCAGCTGCGCTGGGATCGGGGCTGTACTACACAGCCCTGATCCCAGAGCATCCCCTGCAAGCATCGGGGAGCGGAGGAAACCTCCGTAACCCGATGCTTTAACCCTTTGATTGCGGCAGTGCGTTACTGCAGCACCATCAAAGGGCTCCCCTGCTCTGTCGGGTGATCGGAACGCCCGGTGACCCGACAGAGCCCGGGGTACGTCTCCACAGTCAGCCCTGGGGACCTAGAGTAGCCTCAGAGCTGTCTGTGTAACAAGCCAGGGACCTGGACGCACTATGTGCTGTCCAGATCACTGCCTGTGTCAAAGTGACACAGATTAGAATGTATTAGCATATATGAATATGCTAATACATTACTAAGTGTTTAAAAAAAAAAAAAAAAAATTGTAAAACAGTTCTCCCTTCATGGGATTTAAAAAAAAAGTAAAAAAAACCCAGAAAAAGTGTAAAAAAAATGAATAATAAATAAAATAAATAATAAAATAAAAAAATATTTAATAAAAAATAATTGTGCATATATTACACACAAAAAAACCTACACATATTAGGTATCCACACGATCCTAATAACCTGCAGAATTAATCTAACAAGTTATTAAGTGTGATATGTGAATGGTATAAAAAAAAAAAAAAAAAAAAATTCTACTATTATTTATAAGCGAATTTAAACTATTCCCTCATAAAGTACAACTTGTCTCGAATAAAACGAGCCCTCATACAATTGCGTCATTGAAAAAATAAAAAAGTTACAACTGTTGAAACGCAAGAAGACAAAAACAAAAAAAAATTTCTGGTCATTAACTACTTTTCAGGTGTTCGGCTTAAGGGGTTAAAAATATAGTCTTATAATCCATTTTGATTTCATTAGATAAAGAGCAGCTTAGATGCCTATTTTGTTCACTTCTAAGACACAATTAGCTTACATTATGGAAATGTCCATTTCTAATTCTTGTTGTTGATTGTCAGGTATTATTTCCAAACCTCTCTTGCTGATTTCCTATTTTAATCTGAGATGAAACAACACACAAGCACTCTTCCTATAGGTTACACATTCAACAACTTAATGCTCTATGACACACTGTTATGTCACAGTAGGCAGGTCATTCACATGACAAGATCATGGTGATGGTGTGAGCACAAGAACTGTGACAGTGCTATCAGGTCACAAATTTATAAGGTTTCACACATGGCTTTTCCTTTTTAAACTGCCACAGCAGTTTTTTGAGCCAAAGCCAGATGTGGATCTTGCAAAAAAGGGACGTAAAAGCCAATCCGCTATATTTCCCATTCCCCATGAGTCCACTTCTAGATTTGGCTAAAGAAACTTCACTGAAGTTTTCCACAAAATGCCATGTGTAAGACCACCCTTTATACACCCATGTCAAGCGATTGTATAGTTTGGTCCCTAAGTGTCACTAACATAAAAAAAAAAAAGGTTAAAACATTTTTAAAAATTTAAGGAAGCAAATAAAACATGACACTCCTTCTTTCCCCATTTAAAATGCTTTACTATGTTAAAAATAAAAATAAAACAAGGACACATAATAGATATTGCAACATTGTAACAACCTGAATTATAAAATTATCACATAATTTCACCTCCACACTGAGTATTGTAAAAATAAATCCTAAAATTGTTTGTTCATTCCAGCTCTCAAAAATAATGGACTCAAAAGTATTAAAAATGCAGTATATACCTCAAAATTAAATGGACGAAAACATAAGCTCATTCTGCAACAAAAATCCCTTACACAGATTCATGGGGCAAAAAAGTTGTGTTTTTAATAGGTTTTTTTTTTTGGATCACTAACAAACTTTAAGTGGAAAACTAATAATTAAAAAATTATATAAATTTGGTATTGTTAAATTTGTACTGGCCTAAAGAGTATAGATAACACGTCATACTTACTGCACAATGAACACTGTAAAAATTAAATTCCAAAAAGCATAAACCCAATAATCGTGCAATTGCTGCTGTCCCTCCAAATGGGGACATCTGAAATATCACCCGTACCACAAAAATACTAACCTCCGTATGGCTACATCATTGAAGAAGATATTATAGTGTGGTTGGGATGCTTGTAAGCGCATAAAGTGCCATGCTCTAAATATTTCAGTGTTACATTGTGGGGAGTTAATTTGTTGTTGTTTTTTGTTCAATTGCAATACTTTTATAAACTACTTGACTGAAAGTCAAATATGAATTTGCCCAAATATGTTAAAAAAGGACAAAATTTACATGACGTGTCCTTCATACTGTTAAATGACGGCTGCTCTTTACGCTTAAAGGATTATGTTGGACAGTAGATGGCACTGCTAACTATTAGTGCTCGGTTAGGAGTATATATTCTGGCTTTATGTTCTTTTTTATGTCCAGTACTTCTATATACTCAGGGCAGGAGTGTAACTACCAGGGTAGCAGAGGGCCCCCTAAGGACACGGGCCCCGTAGCAGCTGTTAGTACCCCTGCTACCCTGGTAGTTCTGTAGAGCTGCAGGGACCGGCACATCCTGCCTCTGAACAACCAGGCCCTCTGTCCCGAGCGTTTAAAGACAGGACCGCCCGGCCTTCCCAGAGCAGAGCGCTGCCGATGTGCCGCTTTGCTAATCTGCAGGGTGAGCCTAAGGTCTTAGACCTTAAGCCTACCAGGCAACAGCGCTGACATGGGTGGCGCGATGACGTCATATCATGGCACCGAGCTCAGAAGCTAGCCGGCCGAGAGTCGCATCGGAGTATCGTCCAAAGGTGAGTAAGTTATTTATTTCTTTTTTTTAAACTAATGAAGCCTGCCTAAACCTACCTATATGGGCCTCTATATCCTAAACCTAAACCCTGCCTGTCTGCCTGAGAATGTAAGCTCCTATACCCTACCTAAACCCTGCCTGTCGTTATGGGCCCCTATACCCTACATCAACCCTGCCTACCTATATGGAGCGCTATGTCCTACCTAAACCCTGCCTACCTACCTATATGGGCACCTATAGCCTATCCAAACCCTGCCTGACTCCCTATGTGGGCCCCTATATCCTCCCTAAACCCTGCCTGCCTGCCTGCCTATATGGGCCCCTACACCCTACCTATATTCTGTCTGCTTCTATGGACCCCTTATAGCCTACCTAAACCCTGTCTGCCTACCTAAATGGGCTTCCTATAGCCTACCTAAACCCTGTCTACCTATCTGGGGTCCACTATAGTCCACCTAAACACTGCCTACCTATATGGGCCCCCTATAGCCTACCTAAAGCCTGCCTACATATTTGGGCCCCACCTATAGCCTATCTACCTAACTATGTGGGCCCTACAAATACCCTATCTACCTTTGTGAGCCCCACCTAAAGCCTTTCTACCTAGCTACCTGTGGCTCACCTACAACCTATCTGTGACCCACCTACTACCTACCTAGCTACCTGAGCCCTAGCAACAACCTACTTAGCTACCTGGGGGCTGCCTAACTAACTGGGGCCTAACTACTGCCTACCTAGGGCCTATCTATCTACCTACCTGTAGCCAACTTACCTAACTGGGACCTGTCTACCTACCTGTAGGCTAACTACTGCCTACCTAGGACCAATCTACCTACCTACATGTGGCCTTCCTACATGAGGCCTATGTACTACCTACCTACCTACCTGTGGCCTAACTACCTACCTCAGGCCTATCAACCTATCTAATGGGAGTCTACCTAACTGGTAATGATTATGAGGGGTACAGGCCATAGAGGTAACACAATCTCTAGGGGGTGAATTCTCTGTTCCTCTCCACCCCTCTAGGAGATTGGGCCTCCATGTTATGGCCTGTACCCGCTCTGCCACCTCTTGGAAGTTTGTACAGAGGTGGGGGACAGTGAAGGAGATGCTGAAAAATTGAGGATTCTAAGATATTCGTCTCTAAGTCTGCAGGGACTAGTGGTGTCCGGGAAAAGTCATCATGGCGGTCTTAACCGGATGCAGAACAATAGGGAAAGTCAACGACTTGTCAGAGAAATGTCACCTGTGAGTCACAAGATGTAACCGCACTGCAATCACTTAATAAACCTGTGTACACTGGTATCTACCACTATATTTTCACTGTACGGTGGTAATATACAGTCTGTAGGACACCTGTGTACACTGGTATATACCACTATATGGTCACTGTATTGCAGTAA
This sequence comes from Phyllomedusa bahiana, assembly GCA_025379985.1. Taxonomy (NCBI): domain Eukaryota; kingdom Metazoa; phylum Chordata; class Amphibia; order Anura; family Hylidae; genus Phyllomedusa; species Phyllomedusa bahiana. Next base: position 54,202 of record JAODAL010010430.1, on the reverse strand, counting down.
TATTGGTCTTTGTATATTGATCTTTATTCAGTTATAGTATAGGGTTATTATTTAGTCACTATGTGGTGTTAATTTGTGGTTGTGTTCTGGCAGCATAATCAGGGCCATATGTAGTAGTGTTATTGGTAATGTTGGTCTTGGTATAGTGGGATTTGTTTGGTTGCAGTATGATGGTGATATGTATGGTAAGGTAATCACTCCTTGTGTTATCTATTAACTGCATGGGTGAGTGGGGTCATCCAAAAGTTTGCTATGAGGTCCAGTCTTACCTAGTTACGCCCCTGGCTCAGCGCCGTAACTACAGAAGACTGGGCATCATAGCAAACTTTTGGATGGGGCCCTCTCTGCCAGCCTTCACCCGGCCATGAACATTTAACAGTACTTCTTAATAATTTTTCATGAAATTACTGTTAATACGGGGGAAAAAATACCTCTCATGCATTCCCCATATACTGCCCAAAACAAACCAACATACTAAGCCCAATTTTCCCAATAATGTCTACAAAAGGCCCCCAATTATCCGTCGACTGTGACCACAAATTGCCACAATATAGTGACTGATAAATACCAGTATGCTATTACTGATTAAAGATCAGTATGCAAAGACCAAATTACCCCCAACGTGACCTTTGGGTGATAGATTCGCTTACCCAGGCTTTAGACTATTTTATACCATACAGAGCCCTAAGTGGTGGACCAGTATACACAGGTTTGCGACTGAACATTACTGCCATCAGTGCCCTTAGGGAAAATCCCCTTTTCACAGGACTGCAAATGTAGATTTCCCCCATACAGTGCCCAAATAATGGGAAAAAAATGACACAAGCCTGCACCAATACGGTTTCCACAAAAGTGGTTCCCCCCCTAATTTTTTTAATATTGTATATATCTTTTGAGGGAAAACATAGATATCACTTTGATACTATTTAGTAGTGTACAACTTGTCTAAAAGTGTAAATTTGGTGTGCCTAAAAATAACTAAGCAAACAGTCTCGGTCTAAACCACTGGAAAAAAAAAAGGAAACCCCTAATAAAATAAACAAAATTGTGCCAAATTTGTCTTTTTTCTTCACGTGTCATGGATCATTTTATAAGGTTCCGGTGTAAAATGGGGGAAAGGTGTGTTTTAAATTTGCTTTTCACGCGTTCTCAAACTAGTGACGGGAAGTTCAACATGTCTCCCATGGCAAAAAACTCTTGAAAACCTAAAAAAAAGAATTTTTAGAGGGCCTCAGCTTTTGGGAGACTGCCAACACCCTGAAACTGAGCTGCAGCACGGGGGTAAAGACCATAAGGGGTTACAAGACAGGTTCCACTCAAAGGGGCCTCGCGGGGTCGACCAAAGAAACTGAGTGCACGTGTTTCGCATCATATCCAGAGTTACTTTTCAAATATGGTTTGTGCCGCTTTGGGGGTGAGGGGGGGTCACCCCGCAGTGCTAGATGTATGCTGTACATTGCTAAAATTGGTCTACTAGCTGTGACCCCAAAAGGGAAACCCTCTTTTTAAAGATGATGCACGAGAAAGCCCCAAACAACTTGCTGAAGACAGAAGCTAAGGGCATGGATTCTAAAACCTGCCCTGTGTTCTGATGAAATCAAAAAAACTTTTTTGGTTCAGATGGGAAAGCATGAAGGGCGGCAACCAGGTGAGGGTATAAAGACAAGTGTGTTTGCCTCAATCAAGAAAAATAGGGGGGTGTAGGGTTTGGGGTGCATGAGTGCTGCTGGCTGTGGGGAAACAGTTCATTGGGGGAAACCCATGAATGCAAACAGTATTTGACATACGAAGCGAGCATTATCCCCCCTTTGGAAAATGGGGCCCCAGGGCGTATTTCAACATGATCGGCCCCAAACAACCCCCAAATGACCCTGCCCTTTTTAGAGACAACAAGAGTAGGGTTTCAATTTTTTATAGTTTCTAGTTTTAAGGCTAAAAAAGATAAATCGTCCATCTAGTTCAGCCTGTTGTGCAAGGGGTTGATCCGAGGACGGCAAAACCCCCAATGAGGTAGAAGCCAAATTGTCCTCATTTTTGGGGAAAAATTTTCCTTTCCCGACTCCAATCTGGTCAAAAAATCCCTGGCGACCCCCTCCAACTATCACTATAAATTGTTATATTATTTTCCCCAGAAATGCATCCAAACCCCTTTTTTAATCGGTTATTGAATTCACCATGACAAGTCCCCCCTTTGGGGGGGAAATTTTCCCTTTTTCCGCTTTACAGTAAGAAACCCTTTCTTGTTTTTAGAAACTTTGTTCCTCAAGACTAAAGGGTGCCCCCTTTTTCAAAATAAAGCCCCGTGTATAAATAAATCTTGGGAGAGATTTAATGACCTTTGTGATTTTAAAATTTTTTTATGTCCCCCCCAAAGTTCTTTTTTCTAAACTAATAACCCCAATCTTGCCCAAACTTTTGGGTACGTATCCACCCGTCCTTTTTTTTATTTTTTTTGCCTCCTTTGTACCGTTCAAGCTCTACATTTTCTTTCCCGGCACTGGTGCCCAAAAAATTACACAAATTCCAGTGGGTCTAACCCGTGACTTTTATAATGGGAGAATAATGTTTTTCATATGGCATCTTTGCCCTTTTAATGCACCCCCTGATCCTTTTGCTTTGGCTGCTGTGCCTGACATGGCTGCTACAATTAAGTTTCTGTCCACCGGATTCCCAAGTCCCTTTTCCATGTCACTTTTACCCCGTGTTTTTTCCATTTAAGTGTAACATGTAAGGATTTCTCTTCCCCATTATAACCCTTTCATTTATCAGTGTTAAAACTATCTGCCATTTCCCTGCCCCGGCCTCCAACTTATCCAGACCCTTTTTAAAAAACATATTATCCCTATTTTGTTGATTACTTTACAGAGCTTAGATCGTCTGCAAAGATGATATTTTTACTTGTATTCCCTGTGTAAGATCATTAATGAAAATGTTAAAGAGGATAGGGCCCAATACTGACCCTTGTGGTACCCCACTAGTAACAGCGATCCAGTCTGAGTATGTACCGTTGTACAGGTGTTGGACTGGCCAAGCATGTCTCCAGGTCTAAACCCTATTGAGCATCTTTGGAGCATCTTCAAACAGAAGAGCACAAGGTCTCTTACATCCGCCAGTTCTGTGATGTTGTCACGGAGGAGTGGAAGAGGATTCAAGTGGCTGCAACCTGTGAAGCTCTAGTGAACTCCATGCCCAAGAGAATTAAGGTAGTGTTGGAAAATAATGGTGGCCACACAAAATATTGAAACAATGAGCACAATTTGTCCATTTTCAGCTAGGGGTGTACTCACTTTTGTTGCCAGCTGTTTAGATATTGATTGCTGTGTGTTGAGTTATTTTGAGGGCACTCCTGCCTGGACTGACTGTCGGGGATGGACGGGCCTTATAGTGACAGGCGACGGGATGTTATGCAGTCAGATAGAAACCTCCAAACAAGGTCACAATGCCAGCAGATACGATCCTCAAAAACGGCTTTTATTCCATATAATAACGAGTTTACAGGATAGTGCGGTATAAAAAATACGCTAACGCGTTTCAGACCCTGTACTGGGTCCTTGATCACAGCATATCTGATGTTCACAAAACAAACATATATATATACAAAACAATAAAATGTTAAAACCAATGAACAGGTGGTGTCACGTCATCACAGGGTGTAACCTATTCGCTTAACCTGTGCACGTCCATCACTTTCAAAAGATGTGCAATATGTGCAGTACTGAATAGAAGGGTGACGTATTGAATAGAAGGGTGAAAACAAAAAACAAAAAAACGTATGAAACTTAGTACTAATCTGCAGAAAAATAGATACACACAGCATTTTAATATCAGTATGTCATATAAGGCCTATTATTAACCTCAATAGATTACCTATAACAAAATAATTTAGCAATTCATATTCAACGTAAAAAAAAACAAAAACCTAATAATATCAAACTTCAGGCTAGAATTGAACAGTTATTATTGTTCTCTATTTATCTAGAATTATTATGACTTCAATAAATATATAGTAGGTCATTTCTGCGATTTAAACCTTTGGGAAACCTAGTATCGCATTCCATAATCCAAAAGGCTTCACGTAACCTAACCTTCTGTTCCCAATCGCCCCCACGTATGGGTTTTTGAACTTTTTCTATTACTTTACATTTAAAAGACTCTACTACCCCCATATGCACTTCAATAAAGTGACGTGTAACGCCTGAAAGATGTATCTGTCTATTTTTAATATCCAATAGATGTTCTGCAATCCTTTGTTTCAACTTGCGGATTGTGCTGCCTATATACATTTTTTGACATTCCTCGCAAACAATACAATAAACCACGTGGTCAGAATCACAGTTTGTATATTTCTTCATGACATATTCTTTACTGTTATCATTATTTTAAACGAGGGGCCTTTTTGAATTAGTTTGCACATGTTACAACGATTTTTACCACAGGGATTACATCTTGCCAATTCTAACCATGTGCTTTCAGAATTTCTGCTGGTAAAGACACTAGGTGAAATGGAACTAGCTAAGGTTTTCCCTTTTCTTGCTACAAATTTAATTTCTTTATAAAACTATGCCCTTTTCAAGATATTATCCTGTCTAATTTATTGGGAGATTTAAAAAAAATATTTTTTCCTTACTCCATATAGTTTTTACAAATACTGTGTTGAAAATACAACCTCTTTTTTTTTTTCTTTTTAACCCATCCCTTTTATTTCTTTCCAACAGGAAACCTTGTGTAAAATGTATTTACCCTAAACCAAAAGCCTTTTTCAAAAAGTTGATCAGAATAGCCTCGTTCTCTAAATCTTCATCAATCACAATTTTTTCTTCGAGGAAATCTTTATAATCAGAGCAAGCACGTCGGGCTCTGATGTATTCCCCAGAAGGTATTGCCACTATAGTTTGATGGGGATGGCTGCTCGTAGCGTGTAATAGGGTGTTACCACAATTGGGCTTCCTGAAAAGTTTCATAACAACCTGTTCAGTATCCGGGACCCCTCACAGCTCCAAATCCAAAAATGAAATCACTTTATTATTGTAAGTATGAGTAAATTTTAAGTTACACTGATTGTCATTTAAATAACCAATGAAATCAGGCACGGACGCTATACCGCGACCCCATACCATCAGCAAGTCATCTATATAGCGCCCGTACTATAAGATTCCATCGCCAAAAGGATTGGCCGAACTATACAGTACATGATGTTCCCACCAAGCCATAAAAAGATTGGCTATGGTGGGCGAGGCCGTGGACCCCATCAGGGCACCTACAAGCTGCAGGAAAAAGATATTATCAAACTTGAAAAAAAAATTTTTAATAAAAAATCCACACCCATTAGAATAAAGATCTTTTACCCATCTGATAAACGTAACTCATCTTTTAGAAAAAATGCAATGGCTATGAGGGCCAGTTCATGTGGGATACTCGAATACAGATTTGTGACATCACAACTCAACCATAAATATGTGGAAGACCACTCAAAATCCTTAAAGGCCCTAAGTACAATTCTACTATCTTGTAAAAAACCGGGGAGTCCCTGTACAATAGGTTGTAAACATGTATCTATCCATCGACTGAGTCTTTCACTCAGCGAGTTGTTGCTTGCAATAATCGGACGGAGGTTAGGGGGAAACTTATTTTTGTGTGTTTTCAGTATCCCATAAAAGATTGGAACCACAGGATTTTTCTCCAAGAGAAAATCTTTCTGTTTACTTGTTAGCGCCCCTAAGCTAAAGCCTTCCTCCAACAATTTATTCCATTTTTCTTTTATATTTTCGGTTGGATCTCCATCCAACGGTCGATACGTTGTTTTATCCTTTAAAATCTCCAAGATTAGATTTCTATACAGCATGCTATCCATGACCACAATTTGACCCCCTTTGTCAGATTTTTTTTATCACTCAGTTTTTGGTTTCTTTTAAAATTTTAATGGCATGTCTTTGTTTAGACGTTATATTACTATGCCCCATCTTAGAAAAGAGGGATTTTTTAGTATGCACATTAGTATTAATATTCTTCAAATCTCTTTCCATAGCCTCTTGAAAAGCATCAAGGGCTGGAACACGAGATTGTAAAGGATGAAAGGAAGGGTTAGCATATTCATGATTTAATTCTGAGCTACTATTATGGCTCATATCCCCACTTTCCATATGTAGTTCTTTCAAAGTTTTCAAAGATTTTTGTTCTAAAAAATTTAGACCTTCGAATTCATTCAACGTATGACATTCTTTTTGTACATTATCTTTTTCTGAATCACACAAATCTTTATTAGCAAAAAATCTTTTCATCGTTAATAACCTAGAAAAACGATTGATGTCTAACATAGTATTAAACAGATTCATCCTGTCGTCTGGGATGAAATTCAATCCTTTGTTCAAGACATCAATATGTTCCTGGCTCAATATAGTAGGGGTTAGGACCACAATATTGTTGTTATTCCCCAGTTCATTTAATTCTTCCTGCAGTTCGTTCCTTTCTTTCTTTTTTGGTTTATGTTTTCTCCCTCCTCTTCTCTGTCGTTTTTTGGGGTACGAAAATTTTGTCTTCTTTTCAAAATAGATCTGGGTGTTCTTATTTTATCCTGCTGCCAGGAATATACTTGTGCTTTCTCATAGTCTTCCAGATCTCTCTGAAACTTGCTTATCTTATTGGACATAATTATATTCTCAACTTTTTCAATGCTATTATTCATCCTTTCTTGTAAGATAATAAAATCTGCATTATGTTTCTCCTTATCTATCTGTGCCTGCAAGGCAGAGATCTTATTTTCCAACTCCATCAGTCTATTGTTTTCAAAACATACAATCAAATTGATGAGTTTTAAAGAACATTCCATTAATATGTCATTCCAGCTCCCCAAATCTTCTGTATAGTTAAATGTCGGTATTTTCCTTATCGGGGATGTTATGACAGGGCCCGGCCAGCAGAGAAAATTAAGTTGTTCATTGTCAGCCAGGCCCCCTAGTGATAACGGGCTGCTACAGAGATATAAAGAAGATGAACAAGATGTCTTGCACTCGTACAGATAAAGTTTAGAACAGAGATTTCATGTTAGGATATGTATAGAATGATGCTGGAGCTGTCCAGCATCCTTCTATCCATCTTCTAACATGACATCTCCTGGTTCTCCCACTTCTGCCTCTACCAGACGTTTCTGATGAAAGCTGATTGGCTGAAAACGTTCATAATTGATCTGGCTTTGCTCCACTATTTGCATATTTGCACCAACTATTATTGCAGTCCTGTCTATTTGGAAATAAATCTACTATTTTGCATGGAACCTGCAGTGTGCTGTGGATATGTTTTGAATTTGCAATATGGATTGGTTATCCTTACGCAAGTACCCCAGTACTACTCACCAAGACAAAGGTGTGCGACATCCTTTTCTACCTAAATGAGCACATACAGTATCCTCTCTCTTTAGTAAGTGTAGTGATATCACAAAATCATTACACCCCTTGGGTCACTGGAGGTCTGCACAGTCAGAAGCATGACAATAACAATATGACAATATAGTGAGAAGAAAGACAAAATACAGGCAGTCCCCTACTTACATCGTTCCGACTTACATACGTTCCCTAGTTACGAACGGAGACTTGTGGGGCGTGGCTGACATTTAACACTGAGTCACGCCCCATGATAACCAAGTGCCAGCATGCCACAGCTGCACATGAGATACATAAAAATACGTTAAATATACTAAAGAAGGGAACAGACAGCAAAACAAAAGTAAAAGCTGTTCCCTGTACTATCCAAAACTAAAAAAAAGGAATTGCATTTAATAAATCTACCTGTTCCGACTTTCATACAATTTCATCTTAAGAACAAATCTACAGTCCTATCCTGTATGTAACCCGAGGACCGCCTGTAGGTTGTGTTCTTATCCCTGGTGTCATTCTTTTTCCTTCTCTTACTTGCAACTACTACAACAAAAATCTCAGAAGTAATAAGTGTCATCATGATCCCCAAATATTGCAACTAGAGTATTATAAGCTAAGATTTTACGCTTTAAAATGACAAGGAACAGCACTGAACAATTGTTGGCCAAAATGTCCAGCATGGTAGAGCAGATTTTCAACAAATTGTAAGACAAACCAAACATGGTCATATACAAGGTAACCCAGATAGTAGTGATGGATAGCAGAAAGCCATCAACTACTTATTCCCTACAAAAAGAAACCATGTTCTTGGGCCTGACTGGGGACCCTCAACTTCTGGGCCCCATAGCAGCTGCTATGGCTATAGTTACACCTATGGTTACCAGATACACGGAAAAAATCGAATGCATCCATTCTGTTTACTCAACAACCCTTTAGGGTGCGGTTAACCAGCTCCCACAGACATCGAATCCTGCTTATAACAGGCAATTATATTCTAATATTTCTATGCATCTTTATATGCAATATAACTTATTTTACCAATAGCTATTTATTCCATTTCAGAACCCAGAGAAATGGAATAGGTAGTGTTTTAAACCCCACTGATTTACACAAAAAAATTTAATTATTAGAGGGGCTGTCAAAATTATAGAAAAAATTTAAAAATTGGACACGTCCTTGAAGAACAGCTTTCTGCATTGGCCCAATTTATTTGAAATTACTACCACTTTAAATAAGAATAAGTTTTCATAATTTTAAAAAACTTTGTGTGTAAAAAAAATTAAAACACGGGTTTGCATTGGGAAAAAAGTTTCACATTAGGTGTAAAAAATCATAATTCTCTTTTTAAAAGGGTTGATTCTTTAGATGTCTCAATGGGTTCCCTCCCCCTAAAAAAACCTAGGTAAAAGGGCCCAAAACGGGGGGCTGAAAATTATTGGACTTTTGTATTTTTTTAAACTGGGTTTTTGGTTTAACGCGAACTTGTTTTATTGGGCGCCCTTATTTAAACCCCTTTCTGATTTGATTGCAGTGATTTCCCCCAGAAAAAAGGGATTAAGTGAAATTTAACTAGAAGAACAGGTTTTTAAAAAAAGGTCAACAAAACTCAAAGAAGCCCCCAAAAAAGCAAAAAATTTTATTTTTGGGTGAATTAAACATGGAAAAAAGAAAAATTTTTTGAAAAATTTTTTAAGGAGGGAATTCATTAGAATTGGTTTTTTCATATTTTGGGTTTTTAAAAAGATTTTGTAAAGGGCAATGTTTTTTAAAAACCCAAAAAAAAAAAAAAATGATACTTGACATTCTCGTCCCGCATTCACTTCTGAAAGGTGATGTCATTAAAAAAGGGCATGACCACTACAAAACCCATCAGAAGCTCCCAGCACTGGTTCCCCCCAGTCGGGGGTTGAAAAAAGGGCGCCAGAAGCCCGGGGGGGAAAACAGCGCTGGAAAATGAGGTGGGTGGGGGGGGTTAAAATAAACCCCTTTTCTTTGGGTTTTTAGCCGGGCAGGCCCTATTGTTTAGCAAAAAGATGCACCAAATTTGATTTAAAAAGGGAAGGGGGCTTTTGGGTGGTCCCCAAGGGAGCAGGGGAAAAAACCCCCAAAAGAGGGCCCTAGGCATGGCAGACTTGCTTTTCAGGAAGAAAGGGCAAAGGGAAATTTGGGAAAAGAAAGCAAAAGGGCAATTTTTGTTGTGCAGTCAAGTACAAAAAGCTGTAGGGTGGGCCCCAAAAATAAGTCACTGCTGGGCCCCGAGAATCAAATTTTATGGTGGACCCCAAAAACAATTCCCTAGTGGGCCCCCCGAATTAAATTTAATGGTGGACCCTAAGAAAACAACTTCCAGGGGGGGGGCCCTCAGAAAATTTAAATTGATGGTGGGCCCTCGATGTAACGTCCCCTGGTGGACCCCAAAAAAAACAATTCATAGGGGCCCTCAGAATTAACTTCATGGGGACCCTAAAAAAAAATCTCACAGGTGGGCCCCTTTAGAAAATTTAAAAACAAAGGTGGGGCCCTTAGAAGTAACGTCCCGGGAGACCCCCAAGGAAAAAAAATTCCCCCCTAGTGGGGGCCTCCCGGGGAAATTTAAATTCAATGGTTGGGCCCCCAAAAAAAAATTTCCCCCTAGTGGGCCCCCCCGAAAAAAAATTTTATGGTGGGGCCCCAAAAAAACCCAAATTTTACTTTTGGGGGGCCCTTTAAGGGAAATTAAAATTCACTGGTGGGGGGCCCCAGAAGTAAAAGGGCACTGGGGGACCCCCCAAAAAAACAAAATTTCCCAATAATGGGCCTGAATTAAATTCCCCTGGTGGGGCCCCCAAAAAAAAAACTCCACTGTTGGCCCCAAGAATTTTAAAAACCCCTGGTGGGCCTTTTGGGTTTTACTCCAAAGGTTTGGGGGCCCCAAGAATTTTCCCCCACTTTTGGGCCCCCAAGAATTGACTCCCCTGGTGGGCCCCCCAAAAAATCGACTTAAATTTGGTTTGGGGCCCAAAAATTGACTCCCCTGGTGGGCCCCCAAGGAAACGTTTTAATGGTGGGTCCCCAAAAATTGACTCTTACTGGGGGGGCCCCCAAGGGAAACGAATTCCCTGGTGGGCCCCCAAAAATCGACTCCAAATGGTGGGGCCCCAAAAACAAAATTCACTGGTGGGCCCCCGAAATTGGGCTCCATGGGGGGGCCCAAGAAATTTAAAATCTATTGCTGGGGCGAAAGGCCCTTTAGTCCGAAAACAAACGCAGGGCCCGTAAAAAATTTTTGGGGTAAACTTCGACTGCCCCTGTGGCCCTTTAAAAAATATATGGTGTTTTTGAAGTGGCATAGCTTTTTGCTTTATTATCACCAATTTCTTGTGTAGTGTAAATTATAGTACATTTCTTTGTCAGAGTGAGGCCATTGTTTATTTTGTGAGCCTTTCCCCTTTACATTTTAGGAGGGGGTGAATTTTAGCTTAAAAAAAGCGAAAGGTTGCGCCTTTTTGTACACATTAAATTTATGCAACAATTCATGACTATTGTATGGCAGTTTTCACGATGTTACAAATTCCCTCCATAAGATTCAGGATTTCTGTGAGCCATATCATGGACTGCCCATGCTTAAAATGTGCCATGTGAGTAATTAACACTTCCATTGTCATGAAGTGATACATGAAGTAGTTTAAAAAATAGTTGGTGGTCAAAAGTTATCAGTTTCTTTGCTTATATTGCATCTACATATTTTACATCACTTTCCAGCAATTTCTATTACTCATATCAGTCCTGTTACCAATTCATTCAATAAATCAAAAACAAACATCTTAAATGGAATCTATCAGGTGCTTATGCCCTACCTGAGAGTAAGATGTGATAGAGAGAGAGAAGCTGAACTCTGTGATATAAAGGTTTATATGACTTGTAGCAGGATTTCTAAGTAAAAAGCAGAGAAATACAGACCGGACTCCTTAAGAGACAGTGAGAGTCTTGCTCACCCACCCACATACAATGATTGACAGCTTTTCCTGCATCAGTGTGTGAGCAGAGCTAACTGTCTCTGCATGTGGGCAGGGTAAGCAATAGTTTCACTTTCGGTTTCATTTTTTTTCTCTGCTTTTTACTCAGAAATCCTGCTCCAAATCATATAAACATATAAAGTTGAAACCAGCAGGTTATATACACTATATAAAAAGACACATAAGCATGTTTTTCTCACTATCTGACATGAAATCAGAATAAACCTTACCTGTCTTAGGTCAATTAGGATTACCACAATTATTTATATTTGCCAAATGCCAGAATAATGAGAGAGAGAATTATTTAAAGAGAACCTGTCACATAGGTTATGCCCCCCCCTTACTGAGGGCAGCACAAGCTAGTGTCATACCTGCTGATTCCAGCGCTGTTTCCCTTATTCTGTAAGATGCTGGAGTTTAAGAGCATTTACCCCTCAAATCTTATTCATGAGCAGGTGCTAGCCCTCATGTTAGCTAGCCTCAGATGGGCAGGGTTTGAAAAAAACTGACTCTGAAGGACTCTTCGAATGACGCTTTTCTGGCTGAAAACTGCAGATTTGATCATTAAATAAACGAAAACTACAGCATCTTATAGAGTAAGGGGCACAGCGCTGGAAACAGCAGGTCTGTCACTAGCTTGTGCTGCCCTCAGCAAGGGGGGCATAATCTATATGACAGGTTCTCTTTAAGGCATTTGCATATTCTGTGTCTCCGCTGCACAGAAAAGCGTCCGTTTTTTTCATCGTTCTTCGTTTTCTAAAAACGCTGAAAAAAACGACTGAAAACATCTCCCATAGATTTCTATAGTAAAAAGTGCTGCTGTCTCCACTGCGCTTCTTTTTTCTACTTGTTTTTTTTACTGGTCGTCTTTTGCAACATGTTCTAAAAAATGGCAGAGCAGGGCAGAAAATTTACTACAGGAGTCTATGTAAAGCGTTTTTTGCCGTGATTTTTCAATGAAAACCCACCCAGGGGATTAAAGTCCCACCTATACTGGGTGTTAACAAAGTTTATACTTTTTTTTAATTCTGCATACAAGTGTCTGATGCGTCCTTGTTCGCACCGTTCTTAACAAAATGATCATGTTTATGTCGCTAACTTTTTTTTTGTGCAATTCAAGATTTTTGCGCTAGTAAAGTTATCTCGCTTGTGGCACTAAAAATAAGTTTTTTATTTCACGGATTTTGACGCTAATAAATTTATCTTGCTTTTGACAGCAAAAATACGCTCTTCTTACGGATTTCGGTGCTGATAAAGTTATCTCGCTTTTGTCGCTAAAAATCTGGGGGTTTTTTTACAGATTTTGGAGATAAATTTAGTAGCGCCAAAATCCGTAAAAAGCCGGATTTTTAGCAGCAAAAGCAAAATAACATTAGTAGCGCCAAAATCCTTAAAAACATGGATTATAGCGCCAAAATACATATAAAAAGTAATTTAGCGACAAAAAACTTATTTTTAGCGACAAAAGCAAGATAGCTTTATTAGTAACAAACTTCGTAAAAAAACATTTAGCAGCATCAAAATTTGTAAAAAAAAAAAAAAAAAAAGGATTTTATCAGCAAAAAACGTATTTTTAGTAACAAAAGCGACGTTATTAGTGGGAAAATTCATTAAAAAAAAACATATTTTTGCGCTAAAATCCGTAAGAAAAGGAATTTTAGCCCTGGAATATGTAAAAAATGTATTTTTTGTGACAAAAGCGAGAACTTTATTTGTGGCAGAATTCATTAAAAACTTATTTTAGCAACAAAATCAGTTAAAATTGTATTTTAAGCGACAAAGGCGAGAACTTTATTGGTGGAAAAATCCGTAAAAAAAAAAAAGTATTGTAGCATCAAAATCCTTAAGAAAATGGATTTTCAGCTGTAAAAGTGAGATAACTTTATTAAAAATAAGGATTTTAATGCCATAATCCATTAAAAAAATGGACTTAAAGGAGTTGTCTCATTACGAGCTTTCAGCCTGTCAGTGTCCCTGGTAAGTTGAACTGAGGGGCGTGTTTTAGCTTGTCTGTCTGTTCTGCTCCTCTCCCCCCTACCATACAGCACACAGGCAGCAACATAACTTCTAACCCGGGGGGGGGGGGGGAGGGGGTTTGCTCTCAGAGTTCACCCTGTGTGTGCTGCCCAGGTCTGTTGCAGGAGAGGTGATCTAGGAGTGTAGAGAGGAATATGAAGCTGTGTGCTAATAGAGCAGAGGGGATGCATGTGTTCTATATCCCCTGCTTACTTAAAAATCCCCCACATCTCCAGCAACAACAAGGGCAGTGTTACTATACTCAAATGTCCCCACTAATACAGGAGAACATAAAGTATTCACATGCCCCCTGATCGTATAGTATTAGTATAGTCACAGTTCCAAGACATATCATGATTATAGTAACAGACAGGGTCACTTGCTGTCACATCTATCTGTGTAGAGAGCAGGAGGAAGCAGGCACACACAGGGTTAATCCAGGGGAGCTCGGACACAGAGCCAGAGTACCCCTCCCTCCCCCCCCCCTCCTCCTCCCTCCACTACAGAAGCATTTTTGTGCGGGAGGGGGTCTCTGCTCTGACCTGTCTTCAAAGGTATGAGTCATTCAGACCTGACAGCAGTAAGATAAGGATCAACAAGGTCAGCTACTATAGAGATTTGAGAAGCTGATGTAGTAATACTAACAGGGCTAGCTCAAATCAGTAGGACATTTGTAATGAACAATTTTTGCAAAGCTGCTTGTTTTTTAAAGATCTTTTAATTAAAACCCAATCATTGTAGCGAGACAACCCCTTTAAGGGCTAAAATCCGTTAAAAAAAAATATTTTGGCCGACAAACGCGAGATAATTTTATTAACGCCAAAATCCATAAAACGACTACAAGATTAAATAGAAATGCTATAATGTGCTTTACATCCCCTTTTGTAGGGTGGAGTCACATCCAATGGATTAATTAAAAAACAGACTTGAAGACAAGTAAAATCATGCAAATCGCAGAAAAAAAGGCCGTTTTATTCAGCTGCTTTTGGCAGGCAGTGGAAACTCAGTTTTCTGAGCGTTTTTAATATTTGGTTTTCTGATTTTGTCCACTTCAGTGTAGACATAGCCTTACTTTCTGCAAAGTCAAAAGTTAACATACACTAAGATTATTATGCCTTTAAAAAGTTTGGGACAGCTCATATGATGTCATGTCTTTGGAAGCTTCTGAATTTTTATTTTTTTTGTTTTATTGGCAACATCTGAGTTTATTAGAGAAACACCTGTGGATGTATTTTTTAATGCACACCGGGGAAACACACCTACTTCTGTGTGTAACAAACATGGAAAGACTAAAGAAATCAGCCAAGATATCAGGAAGAGAATTGTTGACTTGCACAAGTCAGGTTTATCCTTGGGTGCAATTTCCAGATACTTGAAGGTGTCTTATTCATCTGTACAAACAATTATACGCAAGTAAAAACAAGAAGGGAATTTCAAGCGATCATACCGCTGAGGAAGGAGGTGGGTTCTGTGTCTCAGAGATAACCGTGCTTTGGTCCAACATGTGCATATCAACCCAAGAACAAAAGCAAAAGACCTTGTGAAGATGCTGGCTGCTGCTTTACCTGTGTTCACCTGTGTTAACCCCGTGTTAACCCAGCGAGTACCAGTACCTGTTTCTGCTGTATTTCTGCCGCTGCACCAGTCTGCTATATACCTGTTGTTTACCTGACGCCGTGCCAAGTCCGCTACCACCCTGGGACTGCGTTACCCATCTACAGCTACACCTTTGGTGCCCTGTTGTCTGTACCAGCACCAGCTGTCTTGTCCTGCACTTCGGCTACCTCTGCGACTAATACCACCCTCGCAGGGGCCCAGAGGATCTGCCACTTACCAACGATCGACGGGTCAGTGCCTACTGACACTGCTGGATCGTAACAGCGACCTACAAATATGGCTCAATTACACCAGGTCTGTCAGGAGGAATGGGCCAAAATTCCTACCAACTATTGTGAGAAGCTTGTGGAAGGATATCCAAAACATTTGACCCAAGTCATATAGTTTAAGGGTAATGCTACCAAATACTAGTGAAATGTATGTAAACTTTTGACTTTGTAGAAAGTAATAAAAATGTCTTAAATTCTCTCTCTCTTATTATTCTGGCATTTGGCAAATATAAATAATTTTGGTAATTCGAATTTACCTAAAACGGGTAAGGTTTATTCTGATTTTATGTCAGATGTGGAGAATAACATTTTTATATTTTGTATGTAATCTTCTGGTTTCAAATGTATATCACAGAGTTCAGCTTCTCTGCTCTATCATATAAACCTACATATCACAGAGCTCAGCTTCTTTTCTCTATCATATAACCCTATATATCACACAGCTCAGCTTCTCTATCATATAACCCTATATATCACAAAGCTCAGCTTCTCTCCTCTATCATATAACCCTATCTATCACAGAGCACAACTTCTCTTCTCTACCATATAACAGAATATATCACAGAGCTCAGCTCGTCTCCTCTATCATATAACCCTAAATATCACAGAGCTCAGCTCCTCTCCTCTATCATATAACCCTATATATCACAGAGCTCAGCTTCTCTCCCTCTATCATATAACCCTAAATATTACAGAGCTTACTTCCTCTCCTCTACCATATAATTCTATATATCACAGAGCTCAGCTCCTCTCCTCTATCATATAACCCTGTATATCACAGAGCTCAGCTTCTCTCCCTCTATCATATAACCCTATATATCACAGAGCTCAGCTTCTCTCCCTCTATCACATAACCCTATATATCACAGAGCTCAGCTTCTCTCCTCCATCTATTAACCCTATATATCACAGAGCTCAGCTGCTCTCCTCTATCATATAATCCTATATATCACAGAGCTCAGCTCCTCTCCCTCTATCACATAACCGTATATATCACAGAGCTCTAGCACAGAGAATCTAGTGCTTCTACCTTTGATCCACTACTGCTCCCATCCTCCATTTGATGTATGCTTCTCCTTTTGATGTGTATCTCTATTATAGTCATAACTTCTATCACAATTGCAATCTTCTCTACACCAATTCCCTGCTGTGTGCATGGGTCCAATCCACCTTGTAATTCGTTTCCTATTTCCCCCCCACTCTGCTAATTAACTTGCTCGACCCCCTCCCATTTCTTGTTCACATCTGATACTCTGCTTAGAATGGTAGTTACTATATAGACAAGCACTGCAGTCACGTGTGGCCTTTGGTCACGGGTGGCCCTGCTCAAAGTGTGTGAATTAATCCAGAATTGAACCAGTATTGTGAGGTAACAGCTACTTCATCTTTTCCATTTACAACTTTCTAAACTGTCTGGCACATGCTTTTCCTTCCCACCAAAATCTCTATTTCCACTTCCTTCACCGCATACCCCACACACCCGCTGGGAAAATGACCTACTCTCTCCATGCTTCTACCCTCTCACCGTTTTTGCTCCCACCAACCTCTTCCCACTGTTAATGCCCTCCGCCCAAAAAAAACCGGCTTAACCATTGTCTTTCCTACTCCCACCTGCCACCCTCTCTCTATTTGCTCCTGGCTGCGGGGACATACCCCCTAACCCAGGGCCCCCCCACACTTTCCCCCACCATTGCTCTCCCTCTTCTAACCGATGCACCACTACAATTATGTTAAACCCCACAACCTGAAGCACATCCCCTGACTCCTTTCCCCCCTATCCCTCTCCTTTGGGGAGCTCCGGGAATGCAGTCTTATGTAATAAACTTCCTACATACATGACTTTTTATCTCAAGAAATTTACTCTACCGGGTCGCCCCGAAACATGGCTGACCCCCCCTCGACACGCCCCCCTGCTCTCCCCTTTGGGGCCCCTCCAACTTACCCAACCCCTCGCCCTGGTAACAAGCCTGGCGGAGGGTTGGGCCTCCCCCCCCTTCGACCTTGTTTCCTTTTTGCCCCTTTTCACCTCTCCCTTCCCCCCTCACACTCTCCTCCTTTGAGGTGCACTCTGTCCGCATCTATGCCCCTTCCAACCTTCAAGTGCTGTTGTCTACCGCCACCAGGCCCTGTCACCCCCTTTCCTTGCCCACTTTGCTTCCTGGCCTCCATTTTTTTTCCCCACCGACATCCCCACTTTATCAGGGAATTTCAATATCCCAATTTGACACCCCCAACCTGCTTCCAAAAAACCCTTTTTCACCTGTTCTTCCCTTTGATCTCTCCCATTGGACCTCGGCCACTCAAAAAAAGATGGACAAAAACACGGACCTCATTTTTAAAAACCCCCGCCCCCTATCGACTTCTCAAACCCCCCCCCACCCCATATTTGACCACAATCTGCTCACTTCTCCACCATCTCCACCCCACCGCTCCTCCTTCCCACACTAGTGCACCCCCGCGGGAAACTTAAAAACCTAAACCCCTCACATCTCTCTGTTTCTTTTAAAACCTCTTTCTACCATAACCCATTTAATGACCCAGACGCACCCCCACAAAATCACCGCCATCCTTGACTCATCGCTCCCCTCAACACAACAGAACCCCCAAAAATCAACAGACAACCCGGCACACAACCCACTAAACAGCTGAGAGAGTTTCCAGAATTGCAGAACCCACTGGAAGAAAACCCTCCACCGACGACTTTGCCTCATACAAACAATCACTACAACATTTAAATCGCACCACCCAGCCAAACAGGATTCTTCTCCAATCTCATATCCTCTCTGCCCTCAAAACCCCCAACAAAAAAACAACACCTTTAACTCTCTCCTCCGCCCACCCAGACCCCCTCCACCCCTCTCTTTCCCTTTTAGCAGACGACTTTTTCCATTCACTTCCACACAAGATCAACCTTATCAAGAAAGCTTCACCCCCCTCCCCAGCGCCTTCCCTATATCTGCACAATGCCTTCCCCCTTAACTTGTTTTCCCCCCCCTCTTTCACATGTAATCTTTCCTCTCTCGTCCCCAAAACCAACCTCACCACCTGTAAATCTTACCCACTGCCATCACACCTTTTCCCCAACCAGGCTGCTTTTATCCCAACCCCACCCACTTTTCAACTTATTGCTCCACCTCGGGCATCTTCCCTTCCCCTTTTTAAAAGCTACGTCACTCCCATCCTTAAAAAAAAAATCCCCTTGATCCCCCCTCTCTGCCAACTATTGCCCCCTCTCACTGCTCCCCCTTTTTTCCTCCAAAACCCCCGACATACGTCTACCTTCAAATGTCCCCCCCACCTCTCCTCCAACCCTTCTTGACCCACACAATCGGTTTTCCGCCCAACCACCTACCAAAACCCCGCCCTAACCAAGGGCACCAAAGAACTACAACGCCAAAACCTCCCAAACCAGTACTCTGTTCTTCTCCTTCTAACTTGTCCTCTGCCTTTGACACTGTCACCCCTCCCTCCGCTACACATCCTCCCCCTCCCTCGCATCACGACTGGCTCTTTCCGGATCCCTCGTACCTTCTGATTGGAATTTGGTCTCTCATTTTCGCTCCACCTCCTCCCCCCGGCCTCCTTTTGTTTGGTGTCCCCCAGGGGCGTCCGGGTCCCTTTTTTCTTTTTCTATCACACCCTTGGCTGGTTCAACTCTAGCTTCACATGGCTTTTATTACCACTGATCATTTACACCCAGCTTTTTAAAATTTCCCCGGGCCCAGAGTCACCCTCTTCTCTCCCATCCCAACTGTCTATCGTCCATTTTTCCTCCTTTTTCTCCTCCCTCTCCTAAAACTAAATGGGAGAAAAAAAGAATTCACATCTTTCCACCGCCCCCCCATCCCTCCACCGATCTCTCTTTTCAGTCAATGGCTGTACACTCTCACCCTTTTTCCCCAAGTCCCCCTCCTTGGGGTATTCCCCCCCTTTATCCGCCTTCCTTCAAAACACACACCAAACCCCCCTCTGCCTGCCCTTCCACCTGAAAAAATCTCTCGCACCGTTTTTTTCCTCAACTTCCCCCAAACCCCAAAAATGCTCATCCATGCCCTTGTCATCTCCCCCCTTGACTACGGGGAACATCCTTCTCTTGGCCTCCCATCTGGGCCTCTTTCCCCCCTTCAAACCATTCTCAACTCTGCGCCCGTCTTTTCCCCCTTTTTCCCCCGCACTTTCCCTGCCTCTCCCCTCCGTCAATCCCTTCACTGGCTACCAATGCTCGCGAATTCATTTTAATTGCAACCTGACCTACAAGACTTTCCTTTAAATTCTCCCCCCCATACATCCTGCCCAAAACTCCAAAATCTCCCCCTCACCCAATCTCCGCCCCCCACAGGGGCCTTTCTTTTTCTGTTCCCTCTTATCAGCTCCTCACATAACGGCCCAAGACTTTTCTCATCTTCCCCCCCACACTCTGGAATGCACTGCCCCAAACATCAGACTCCTCCACCTTAAACCACTTCAAAAGCAACCTGAAAACCCATTTCTTCGGGATTGCCTATAACCTACAATAACCCTGCTGCCACTGTACTACCCCACAAACATGTTTGCCCCTCTCCTCCTGTCTCTACCCTCCCCTTGTAGATTGTAAGCCTTCTGCGGCAGGTCCTCTCTCCCTCTGTACCAGTTATACTCATTCATTGTCATTAAGTACTCACTTGACATAACATGTATGTGACCCCCTCAAATGTACACGCCATGGAATCAATGGCGCTTTAAAAAAAATGTATAATAATAATAATAATAATCCAGTCTCTTTTTCCCCAAAAACTGTGGCATATATTGCAAATACTTTTATAAAAGACATTCTCATATTATTTTGTTCACCCTTGTTAGCGTGGGATTTCAGCGATGAAGCAACATGCACTGCCTGAGGCCGATTTCTGCCTCCAATACTTTAGTATTTAACGACATGTAAACGCCTCAAAACCACCATCTTTGTTCACTCTAATGCATTGTCTATGCAATGCATTAGACTGTATTAACGATCGTGCCCCCTAGTGGTGAAGCGCCCTAGGGGGACTCAATGTTAAAGTAAAAAAATAAATAAATAAACTTTAAAGTGTAAAAATAAAAAGTATTAAAAGTTCAAATCACCCCCTTTCACCATTTTACAAATAAAAACAATAAAATAATAAAAAAGTTACACATATTTATTAACGCCACGTCCGAAAAAGTTCGATCTATAAAAATATAACATCATTTCTCCCGTAAGCTGAACATTGTAGAAGAAAAAAATTCCAAACGCCAAAATTGCAGTTTTTTGGTCATTTCATGTCCTATAAAAATTGGAATAAAAGTGATCAAGAAAGTCACATGCATTCTAAACTGCTAGCAATAAAAAGTACACTTCAGCCCACAAAAAATGCACCCTCACTGACGTCCGTAGGTGTTAGTACAAAAAAAGTTATTGGTCGCACAAAATGGCGCCGCGGCACAAATTTCAAATATAAAAAATGTTTGGAATTTTTTTTATGCCACCAAAACATAATGGAAACCCTACATTTTTGGTATTGCCAGATTCGTACAACCTGTAGAATACAGATAACACATAATTTTTCTGAAGATTGGACGCCGCAAAAACAAAACTCGCGCCAACATGGCGCAAGTAAATTTTTTTCCCATTTTGCCCCACTTAGAATTTTTTATTGCGTTCCCCAGCATATTCTATATAATATGAATAACACCACGGAAATTACATCTTTCCCGCAAAAAAAAAAGCCCTCATATGTGTATGTAAGTGGAAAAATAAAAACGTTATGGCTTTTGGAAGGCAAGGAGGAAAAAAATTTGTCCAAGGGGTTAAGGGGTTAAAAAAATGTTATATATGAGCATTAGAGTACTTTATTGAGGGGACATTTCCTGGGGGAGATGCACGGCCCAAAATTTTTTTAAAAAAAATAAAAAAAATTAATGAACAATGATACAATTTACAGTATCCTGTACACTTGTATAAAATTTACATTTGGTCTGCCCTCAAAATAACCAACACACAACATCAAAGTCTAAACCGCGGGGAAAAAATGGTACACCTCAAAAAAATGGCAAATTGGCCAAAAATGTCAATATTTTGTTTGGCCCCCCATTATTTTTCCAGCACTGCTTTTCTCTCTTGGGGATCCGGTTACTAAAGCTACTGAGTTGCAGCCCCTGGGAACCTCTTCCAATCCAATCACAGAGCTTGGAATTTAGAGCCTCTTTGAGGATCCCACATTGCCAGTTAACATTTTTCCAAAGGGGGGGACATGCTCGCTTTCAGAAGTCACAGTACATTTTGGGGATCCCGGTTCACTTAATAACTCCAGCCCCAAGCCGACAGCACTCATACACCCCAAAAACCCCGCTCTTCCACCACCAGCTTGACTGTAGGCAAGACACACCGTCTTTTACTCCTCACCTGTTTGCAATCAAAACACATTTGCCCATCTGAACCAAAAAAGTTTATCTTGGCCACAGACCACAGGAATGGTTCCAGTAATCCAGTCCTTACGTGCTTGTCTTCAGCAAACTGTAGGGTTTTTCTTGGGGGCATCACTTTAGAAAGGCTTTCCCTTTTGAGAGACAGCCTGCAACCAATTTGGGGCAGGGGTTTGGTTTTATGGCTAGTACTGACAGGGTGACCTCCCCCCCTTTAACCTTGAACCAATGCTTAAGCACTCAATATCTTTTTTAAAAATAACTCTGGATTACCGGCACATGCACCAACTTCTTTGGTCAACCAGGCAAGGCTTTTTTTTAAGTGAACCTGTTTTAAACCGCTGTATGGGCTTCGCCACCTGCGCATTCATTTTTTTAGGTTTTTGCAATCTTTTTTAAGCCTAAGCCTCTTTAATAGACCAACATTCTTTTTAAACAGATCCCAGACGTTCTTTGCCATGATGAGCCCGTTTTAAAAAATTTTTTGTAACCCTAAAGAAATTGAGAGCAAAAAAACCAAATTTAAAACACCCCTCCCCACTTACACCTTAGACCTTCAACATTAACAAGTTTCAACAAACCCTGGAGAATAAAGGCAAATCAGGGACAATTGTCCATTTTTCACTTAGTGGGGTTTCCACTTTTTTTGTCAGCATTTTCACATTGAGGCATATTTGGACTTTATTTAAGGCTAATCAAATTGACATGTTATACAACGTACACGCTACTTACATTGTATCAAAGTGTCATATCTTCAGTGTTGTCGCATGAAAAGATATAATACAATATTTACAAAATGTGAGGGGTGTACTCAGAAACATATGCAGATAGAAATGTTAGATTGCTACAAAACTCGGCATGGAAGTATGCAGTGTCGGACTGGGTGCCTAGCCCACCAAGTATTTTATTTTAGGGGCCCACTTTGCCTCGCTGTCTCCACCACCTATATAGTGTCCCGCCCGGTCTCACTTCAACTTAAACAGACCGATGTGATGACATCATCAAACTAACTTGTAATCAAGATGGAGCTCTGCGGCTTCTGAGAGTCTCTCTCACCGAATTGCAGCAGGATGGTTCGTGGTGAACATAAAAGGTCTAAAGATAAACATCCCTCCCGGACCCCGAATGATACATTCATATGAATAAAAATATATCAAAAGATATAACACAAATGACTAAAACCACTAAATAATGGTCATACAGTTACCAAATAACACCACTACATAAAACCAGAATTCCAAGGCTAAAATTACCAGTAATTCCACTAAGACCAAATCTGCAACATCATGACTACAGATCACTACCACACAGTGACTGAATAATGCCACAACACCAAGAACACATATCACCACCACATAGTAACTGAATAATACCACTATACAGTGACTGAATGATGCCACAACACCATGACCACATATCACCACCACATAGTGACTGAATAATACCACTACAATGTGATTGAATAATGCCACCACACCATGACCACATATCACCACCACACAGTGACTGAATAATAGCACCACACCATTAACTGAATATAACCCTTACACTTTGCACACATATAAGCTTTATTTACATGTTCAGATACATTTAGTACTCACAGGTTGACGTTTCTTTCTCCGATGATCGTTCACGTTCCCTTTACTTCTCCATCCCGGTCCCACACACCATGCTGACTTTCTCCCGGCAAAACTCGTCCCCAGCAGATTTTGGCCAAAATATCTTAGAATCCTCAACTTTTCCACAACTTCTTATTTACCAGAAATATAAGTCCCCCTCAGTTAGGTAGGTGTAATAGGCCCCCACATTAGCAGGTGTATAGATATATGCCTCTCTGATTATATACAGGCAGGTATGTTTGATATATATCTATTAAGTTTATATATAATATATATATAGATATATATATACTATATATATAATAAATAGATATATTGTAAAAACCTCAAGGGCCGGAGTGGACGTCAATATGTCTCACCGAGATGTCTGGTCGCGGTGTGTAAAAAAAAGCGCATATAGTACTGGAGTCAGCGGCAGTAGGCCACAGACACACGTTTCATTATACGTTTAGTAATAACTGCTATGCAGTTAAGAGGGAGGCTTTTACTGGAGTAGCCAAAAGAGCCGTGTGGGTTGGCTACTCCCATGTCCGCGCCAGGCCTGGTTTTGTTTTTCAGATAATATAAACCTTTTGGCCTAAAATCAGTGAGCAAGGGGTTTGTCCTGTCCCCACAAAGGAGCTGACAGGGGTGAGAGTCAGACAGAGTGTGGTCTACAGCAGCTGCCTTGCAAATCCCCTTGAGACTGATCCTGCTAAAAGAACCAGAGACTGGGAGTTGACACATCGAGCAATGTGCTGTTTTGTTTTCGCTGAAGCCAGCTAGGTTGTTTTCCTTGTGTGGTACCTTTCTGCAATAAACGCCATTCTACAAGGAAGGTCGCAGACTGTGTTTCTCTGTACCACCTTTTTGGAGCTGATTCCCTACAAAGTGTGAAGATGCGAATGGCATAAACCATTGTTCCTGGGTTAAGGCTGCAGCACAGAGCCAAGCGACACGCTACTGCCTATGGAGGTACTCATCCCCCAATAAAAGCACCTGGTGGCAGGCAAATACTGCAGCACAACACGACAGCTCAAGCAGCAACCGCTCCACAATGGAAGCCCTGGAAGGCCCAGCAAACGAAGCCTCATAGCACAGCAAGCCATGCACAGAAGCCACTGCACAGCTCGCAAGGAATACATATGAAGCATGCAGCTCACAGGCGACGAATCAGCTACAAAGCACCAGAGGTCCTTTTGACGTAGGCCTTCTGTGCGGGAAACGCCAACGCCGCAACCCGTGATGGCGGCCATCAGGCCAGAAGGACCGACGGAGAGCCCTCCAGAAGATGACCATGAGGACGACGTTGAACTATTTCTCACCGTGTTTGAACGCATTGCAGACCGCAGACTACACCGGAGGGCCCTTGGGCTAGTTCTGGCCCCCTTTATTACGGGGATCCCCAAAAGGCGTATTAATACCTTGCCTTGCAGGATAGCTTAAGAATACCCACAAGTTTAAATAGCCGAGAGCCTGCTCTCCTGCGTTACCGAGGCGGTGCGGCCCAGAGGTACATCATTGGGCGTTACAGTGTTGGAGAAACCTCCGAGACCTCACTGTTTGACCTGGTTACATCTCTGTCCCAGAAATGGTTTGCAGCCGGAGGTATCGCTCCCCGCGCAAATGTTGGAGTGCGGGTGTCAGACCGATTCATGCACTCCTCTCCCCCGCCCCTACAGTGCTGTGCGCATGGGGACCCCCAAACAGAACGATCTTGGACTGTGGAAAGGTTCCACGCCAGGGAGAATCCCTGGGGGGGCTAGAGAGCCTAGGATACCCATACTGGGAGGCCCGGAAGATGACCCTCGGAAGATGAACCCAAAACCATCCGAGAGGAGCGCCCATGCCCAGGGCAGGCCTGACCCCGTGCAGGAGGGTGTCCAATAATCATTTGCTGGCCGATGTCAGCCCCAGGTCACAGTAGCCCTTAGTGTCCCCTCACCACTGAGCCCATGGACTGCTCTGCGGCGCGGCGCCGGTCCCGATTTTGCGCAACCTGTTTGCAGCGCGTACCCAACAAGGGGAGGAACCCACAGATGTGCACCGACTTTGAATGAACCCTGTTTCGGGACTTTTGATTCCGGGAGCCTAGTCCACCCTCAATGCAAGCCACTCTGCCCCATGAACTGGTCCCTGGAAAACCCTAGGGTTACATGATTCATGGGACACCAAGGTGTACCCAGTGGCAGTTACTCGGGTGACCGAATGGGTACTTGCTCATAGTGTGGTGGTGGAAAATTGTTGATGCTTGAGGTCATTGTGGGCCGTGATTGCCCTTGGTGCTGGGATCAGTGGGAAAAACCAGGATTGCCAGTCATCCCCTGGGGAACCGAGGTGATCCCTGAGTTTCCGCTATCCATCATTAAGCGGACATGGAGAGAGGCGCACGTGGAGGAATTGGTTCCCATTAGATGTGGCGAGGGGCAATTTTGGTACACTCAGTCTCCTATCCTACCTGAAAGAGCCATGGGGCGTGACAGTCCCTCAATGGGGTACCCCAGAACGGGGGCCGAAAACCTGTCCCACACGTTTGCCTTAAAACTGATCGACTATACCGGGTGACCAAATAAGGGAACGAGGTGGTGGAACAGTACTCAGTTCCGGGCCATATAGCGTGGTCATGGAACTTTTGCCCACTCCCCATGTGTTAGGGTCACCTAGTTGCCAAGACCCGGGAGAGAGTCCCTGCAACGGTTTTAATTGGCCTGATGCTACCGAGATATCAGGGACTTCTGCACTCCTGTCCTTGGTGTCAGGGAGTTCCCCAGTACTCCCTTCCGGAGTCCCCTTCTTCCCCCTACCAATTATTGAGGTCCCCGTTGACAGTGATAGCAATGGATCTGTGGGCCGATTGGTAAATAGCTCGGGACACCAATACATTTTGTCATGTGTGGATTATGCCACCCCGATACCGAAGCCATCCCCCTCTACGAACACCTTCATCTAAGGTGAAGCAAGTGCTGTTCTATGGTTTTCTCCCGAACGGATTCCCAAAAGAACGTAACAGAACAAAGAACCCCGTTTCATGTCCAATGATGAGGGAACCTGTGCAAGGTTCTAAAATCACCCATTTACGCACGTCGTCTACACCCCAGACGACGCCTGGTGGAACGATTTAAAAGACCTTGAAATCCATGCTAAAAAAAGTGGTAAGAGAGGGGATGACGGAGTGGGACTGCCTATTTAACCGTTATTTGTTATTCCGATTGAGGGAAGTGCCCAATCCTCTACAAGGGTTCCTCCACCCGTCTGAACTTTTGTATGGCTGGCACCCAGCTAGACTGGTGGATGGCCGTAGGAAACCTGGAGAGTGAGTGACCCCTCATAGAGTGTGGTGAACATGTAGCCCAAGAGCAGGGAGAATGGGCCCGGGTGAGGCTATTTGTAAAGAGCACCTCCCTGCAGGCACTACGCCCAGTCCAGTCATATAATAGGTCTGCCCAGCCCAAGACAGTTCAATCCTGGAACTGGGTGTTAGGTTAATCCCCACTGTTGAAGTAATTCTTGGCCAAGGGCAGGACCCTTCGAGATCGTTGAAAAGGTGGAGAGGTTAATTATAGGGTGCATCACCAGGAAGAGAAATCCCTATAGGTTGTTAACCATGTCAACCTGCGAAAACACTGAAGTAAGGGAACCCCCTGAGTCTCCTTGCCTTAGTACCGGTCAACCCATCAAACGTCTGAAGTGGAGGCAGTGAGGGTTCAAGAGACCCTTCCCCCCCCAGAAAGCAAGAGATGCAGGGAGTTGCTCCAACAGAACAAAGATCTGTTTCACTGAACCCAGGCGCTTACTAATGTGATACACCATGAAATCCTCACAGACCCCCAGTCCGAGTGAACTAAAGGCCATAAGGATTCCTGAGCCCGAAGAGAAGTTTGGCACAGGGAGGTACAAACGGGATGTTAGAACGTTGGAGTAATTGAAGTCCAAAAGATGGAGTGGTCCTAGCCCATTTGGTACGAGTGCCAAAGCCAAAATGGTGAGTGGAGATTTCTTGCAATACTATCAGCCTTAAATGAGGTCTTAAGGTATGCCTACCCCCATGCCACGGTAGATGAGTTTGATTGAGCATTGGACCAGCTAGATACATCACTCACCTTAGACGCATAAAGTACTGGCAGATCCCATTGGCAAAGAGCCTAGGGAGAAAACCGCTTCTCTCCACACCTGACGGGTCCCTTTCAATATATTTCCCAAATAGCCCATTTGGGTTACAGGGGCCCCCAGGCCACTTTCCAGAGGCTATGGGACCAATTCTACATCCCAGAGAAATTATGCCGCTGCCTACATAATGACATCGTCATTTTACCATGACTGAGAGTCACAAGAAAAGTCCGAGGCGTTCTGGATGCCTTGAAGCGCTTTGGGTTTAAGATTAACCCAAGTAACTGTCCCTGTGAATGGAGAGAACGAAAACTTGGGCGTACATGGTCGGAAGGGGGGAAGATTTAAGACCCAGATGAATAGTTGAGGCTATCCAGAAATCGCTCCGCCCCTCTCCAGAGAATCAGGTCAGCATTCTTGGCATAGGCGTCGGCTTTTATAGCGGTTTAATCCCGAGTTCGCCGAGATAGCCTCCCTTTGACAGAGTTGGACGAAGGAAAACAGCTCATATTAGATTGGTCTCCCGTGCAGAGGGGGCTTTTTCAGAAGCTGAAAACAGCTCTGATGCACTACCCATGTGTGTTAGAGCCCCCAATTCGCCCGGAGTTTGTTGTCCAGACGGACCCTGCTCGGATGTGGCTGAGTCTTTTTGTCCCAGTGATAATGGTAGAGGTGCACCCAGTAATGTACCTCATAGAAACTCTCCTCCCAGCTAAAGAAATTATGCCATTGGTTGCAAAAGAGGTTTGGCCATAAAGGGGCACTATGACTCCCCTTCATATACCTGCTAGTAGGGAAGGTTCAAGCTGGTGTCCGACCATGCCCCACTAGAAAAGATGGAGCGGAGAATAAGGGGAACAATTCGCGTCACGCGCTGTTTCTGGCTTACATGATTTCTTGTTTTCCTGTAAGCAGAGGCCGGCATGTTACAGGAATGCGATGCCTTTCAAGGGTGCATAGTTTGGGGGCGGAAGTTCCCCAAAAACCCCGGTTTTAGGCAGAGGGGTAGTAATAAACCACAAGGGGCCGTGTGGAGGCCGTATGTCTCACCGAGATGCCTGTCTGGGTGGTAAAAAGCCATTAGTACTGGGTCAGCTCATGGGCCTCGACACCGTTTCCATACGTTTAGTATAACGCTATGCAGTTAATCGGGTGGGCTTTTTTACTGGAGTAGCCAAAAGAGCAGGGTGGGGGCTCCCCCCTTTCCGGGTCGGGTTTTTGTTTTCAGACGTTTTAAAAACCTGGCAAGTCAGGTGAGCAAGGGTGGTCTGTCAAAAGGGAGTCTGACAGGGAAAGGTCAGACAGAGTGTCTACACAGGGTGTCCAAATCCCCTGAGATTTGGGTCCCAAAAAAAACCAAAACTGTGAGTTTTACAGGACAGGTGCGTTTTTTTTTGCGCTGAAGGCCACACGTTTTTTTCCTTTTGTGTGCACCTTTCTGGGAAAAAACGCCATTCTAAAGGAAGTCGCAGACTGTGTTTCTCTTTCACCCTTTTACTTTCCCTACAATATATAAATAAATATAATAATATATAAATATTATATATATATATATATATACGTGATGTGTGATATATATATACTTCAGGGAATACTTGTATATATATACTTTGGGTGAGCTATTGAGTGTGTGTATATATATATATCTGCATGTATAATTGTGGTATATATATATAACTTCAGTGTATAACTGTATAATATACTGTATGTGGTATATATACACTGTGAGTGTACTACGTGAGTGGTGTATAATAATATACTGTCAGTGTAAATTTTGTGAGTATAAAAATATACTGTCATTTTTATACTGTATAATATACTGTGAGTGTATATACGTGAGTGGTGAATATACACTGGTGTACTACTGGAGTGTGTATATATATATACATACTGTGAGTGTATATATTGTGAGTGTATATATATATATACATATACTGTGAGTGAAATACGTGGTGTATGTACGTATGTGGAGTGTGGGATATATAAAATATACTGTGAGTGTATATATATAGTGATGTAGATATTGTGAGGTTAAAATACTGGAGTGTATTACTCTGAATGTGAAATTTACATTTATTAATATATATATAAATATTAATATACACGTGAGTGTGGTGTGTATATATAAAATATAAATATATATATATATTAATATTTGACACCCGCATACCTCGGCCGCCACTTGGCCCGGGCCCGGGGTCATTCAGCTCTGGATCGCCGCTTTGGGAAACGAATTTGGCATCAACACAGGGCTTCTTTTTAACTGGCCCCAGCCCGTTTTATTTTTTAAAACCAACAGAAATAAACAATACAAATAAAAACCCCAGGCCGTCTGGCCACGGGACAAACAATTAGTCCCTTTCTATACTTTGGCCCCTTGGACCTAGCGTCAAGTACCACCCCAATGCACTTCAGCACTCACCAAACGTATGTTTTCCCCTTTCAGCCTTTTGGGGGGCCAAGCTTTTCCCCTTTTAGTTTCTGCTGCTCCAACCTCAAAGGTAGCAAACCACGCCCCCTGAACAACTGAAGGCCTTGGCTTTTTTTTATGACGCCCGAAACCCTTTTCCAAAACGTGGCCCCGGAACATGGGGATTTGAAAGCCCCCCCAACCCCATTTTCTCTCCCAATAAGAGCCCAAAACCCCGGAACGGGGAAAAAGCCAACTAATCCTATATAAATTGGCCCAAAACCCTTAGGTGGGGTTTACAAAACATACAGCTGGCTCTTATCCCACCAAGGGCCCGGTACCTTGGGCATTTTGTATATAAACCCCTCGGTAAAAACTTCCCATCTAGTGGCAGCAACCCGGGAACTAAACCCGTACCGGTCTGTCACTACCCCCCCCTCTGAAAAAAGGGCCCTAGGTCTTTTTCACCTTTCAAAAACCCTCCTCCGGGGTCAAAGCTCTTACAGAAAGGGAAAAACCATCTCACCCCGCTTATGTTTTCCCCCTGGGTTTTTCTGGGGAAACACGCCACTTTTCTCCGGAAAAACCCCTTTTTTCCCCTTTTGTTCCATAATACCAGGACCCTATAGCCCGATTTTTTGGGTGGACAGCATCAAAAAGCACCCCTACCAAAACCCCATCAAACTTTTCCTCAATAGCACCTGTTTCTATGGGGAACACTCCCTCCCACATCGTCAGGGGAAGAGACTTTCAATTGTCCCCAAAAACGCTCAGCCCCTTGGGGTCATACCATGGCCTTCCCCCCTTATAATCGGCAACAGACAGTTTTAAATGCCACTTTCTACCCTTGCCTGACGTTTTGTACGCTCCCGCGCAAGGATGTCACCAACCCCTTCCCGCTTGCATGCTGACATTCACCCGGGGAACTACTGATAACTCCAACACCACACTATCCCCGCCTTATAGCCCTTTTCCCTTTCACAGAGCAAAATTGGCAATTGGGGCCCCCTGGGGAGGGTCTCCTTAATTCGGACCCCCCCCCCCTATAAGCAAAAAGGCCCCTGGTTAGTCCCCCCCAACCCCACTAGCAGCACGGAAGCCCGTAATGACACACACCTTTTCGGGGTTTTCTATCCCCCCATGGGATTTAAGGGGCCCCACCTGAGCTAAAACCTACTACCCTTTGGGCTGCAGACAGATACAGCCTAAAATTTCTCTGAACCCTGAAGCCCCTGCCTTTTTTGGCCCCGGCTGTCCCCTTGGTTCCTACCAGGGGGAATCTGGCCCTACCTCAGTGACCACCCCCGGGAAATAAAATACTTTTCCACGCAGTGGGAACCGACTGTGTCCCCCTTTAAACCTCTTTTCCCATCCAAAACCTCTGGCAATGATCGCGGGGTTTAATTTGCAGACAACCCTACATCTAGGAAAACCCTTCTATAATTTTCTCAGCCTTTTTTTTTTTTCTTTTTGGTTGGGGCTTTTTTTAAATGTTTGAGGACCGTTTGGTCCCCCATCACTTGACCCACAGCGGCTAAAAAAGCCCAACATTCCCCCCTCTGTTGGCTTTCCTTTCCCCCTTTTCCCACTCCCTTTTTTGCATGAGTAGGGGGGGTTTTCCCCTGGCACTCCCCCATGGACAAAAACAGATTGCCCCCGGTTTAATTTGACTTGTGGTGACCACTTAGGGCTTAAATTTACAACAGGGGTCAAAAAATCTGCATGTTTTTCCCCAATTAAGACCTAAACCCATTGACCAGAGGACCCTTTTTTCCTTTTTCACACTTCCACTGGAAACTTCTAGCAGCAACACCTCCCAAAAATTTTTTGGGTTTGGAAAAAGAAATTGTTTTTTTTCCCAAAAAACCCCCCATGACCATTTCAAGGGAGAACCTCATTTCAAACCCGGGGGAAAAACCCAACATTTTTTCTCAACCCAAATTCACACCATGAGTTTGGGCCCAAATGGCAAAACACATTTAGAAATGGGACATCCATTTTTCCTTTAGCATCCCGGCCATCCTCCTTGGACCCTCCCCCCTTAAACAAAAATAAACGTGTTCACTTTAAATTTGGCAACTCCGTTAACACTTTTAAACATAAATTAGCTCTACCGGAAACGGGCTGCAAATGGCCCCCAAACCTGTAGGTCCCCCAAAAACCCAAGGAACAAAACCCACCTCTGTGAAACGGTTTCCCTTACTTTTCCCTCCATAACCCTTGGAAAATTTTTACCGTTTGTCTCAAAACCCAGGCCCTTTTTTTACCATCGGGGGTTTAAACCCCCCACTCATCTCCTCTCACTAGGGTTCAAGCATAAAACCCACTCTGTGGGTGCCCCGGCAGCTCACTCCTTCCATCACT
The DNA here is from genome assembly GCA_025379985.1 of Phyllomedusa bahiana. NCBI lineage: Eukaryota > Metazoa > Chordata > Amphibia > Anura > Hylidae > Phyllomedusa > Phyllomedusa bahiana. Next base: position 22,036 of record JAODAL010010430.1, on the reverse strand, counting down.
GCAGTCTTTGTGACCAGGCAAAAAAAAACTACTGGCAAACACAGAAACCAAATGAGGCAAGTAAAAAATCCGTATTACTACAGATCTCAGCAACTTTTTTCCTACACGGGTTTAACCTGAGTCTCATTAAAGCGGGCAAATACTTCAGAGTCTGGACCCACCCCATTAAAAACTATTTCCTTTTTTTAAACACCTTGTTTTTTGGAGCCCCGAATCTTCCCAGGATTCCCTTTTTCCCCCCTTCCGGGCGCACACTGAAACAGGGAAGGCCCCTCCCCAACAGCAGTCCCCAAAAAGACCGGGGGGCCATCAACCCCCGGGCCCCCCGCATTACCTGCGTTTTGCAGGCTAAAAACCAGGAAACAAAACCATTTGCACGGGGGTTCACGGGCCCAGACACACTCCCCAGCTGACCCCAAAGACACTTCACACACACCCTTCGGGCCCCCGCACACTCATATTTTTTTTTACAGCAAAAATTTTTTCAGAAAAAACATGTTCCAAAGGGGAAACCCCAAAATTAACCCCCTCCGAGCTGTATTTTTTAACCCTGTCCCCCAAATTGTCATGCACCCCCGGGAAACATACACTCTCGCTATGGGTATTGGAAAAAGGGGGGCCATCCTTTAAACAGGCCCCTTTCTGCCTTAGAAAAAAACCCTTTTTAAAAACGGGAAATTTAACCGCAAAAGTCCTGTACATAGAGTCCATAAAGACTTTTCCATTTCCAAAATATGCAGTGTAAACCTCATCCACTATCTTTCTCAGGGATTTTTGAAGATGACCACTCGGGGCTCCTCCCTCTCAGGCAGCAGCACTGCATACCCCCCTCAGGGGGGGCACTTCCCAGGAACATTTAAAATTTCCCCCTCTGCCTAAACACCCCCGGGTTTTCCTTTTTGGGGGGGCCCCTAATGCCAAAAAGGGGGAAGTCTCTTCCAAGTAAACCCCCCAGACTGCAGGTTTTCCCCAAACCTCTAGCCAATGGGCGACAGTTCCACAACAGGTCTCAAAAAGCCAAAGGAAACAGGGGGTTTTAACCGGGGAGTTTGGTTTGGGTTCCTTTACAAAATGGGGGAAAGTCCGGGGGCAAAATTTTGAACATCCTGGTGGCAAAATTTTCCCTTTTTTTCGGAAACCAACAAGTTTTTGGGGAAACCCTCCACCCCAAACCAATGCCCCTCCGGGCAGCATGTCCTCTGCCCTCCAGGTGGCAGGACCCTCAGGGGGCACTTTCCCCCCGGGTGGCCGCTCCAACCCCAGTTTCCCCCCTGCCGAACAGTTTTGGGGGTTTTTTTTGCTTTTTGAGGGTTTGTTGCCCCCTTTGCCCCAACCGTGAGGGTCCCCTATCTTTGCCGTCTACTTTTTCCTGGAACTTGGCCCAGCCTTGGGGGGGCACCCCCAAAACCTCACAGCAACAGGAAAATTTTTTCCCTTTTGGGCACCAAAAAATTTGGGCCCCTCTTTCCGACTACAAAACAGAGGTTTTGGCCCCGTCAACCCCCTTGGGGCAACGTTTAAACCCCAACCAGTGTCTCTTTGGGGATTCAAAGACCGGGGTTTTGGCTTGGGAACCGTCTTTTTTGTTACCCCGCTGGCTGGGGGGGTCCAAATTCCCCCGTAAAAATTTTTTTCCTTTCCCAAAATCCAAGAACAAAAATTTTTCCCGGGAAACAGTCCCTTCCTTTCCCCCACTGGTGCTTAACCCCTGCTCCCAGATACGGTTCCCCCCTTAAACAAATTTTTTCCCAAAATCTCTTGGCCCCCACTGCAAACAATGTCAAAAATGCTGGCCCCCTTTAAAAATCTTTTTTTTTGGCCCTTTTTCCCCCATCCCCGCACTTTTAACCCCCGGCCCCCGTCTATTGGGGCCAAAAAACCCGGTTTTATTCAAATGCCAATTAAAACCCCCCCTCCCCCACCAAAAATTTGAAACCTCGCAATACCTTTTTTCGGGGGCCCTCTGGGGGGCCCGGCCATGGGGGTCCCTTCAGCTCTTGGGGTCGCCGTTTTTTTTTGGTAAACAGGAAAGATTTTTTGGGCCCCTTTTTGACACAGGGGGTTTTTTCAACGGCCCTCACCTTTTTTTTATTTTGAAAACAAAAGGAAAAAAAACAATTTCAAATAAAAACCCCCCAGGGCCCTCTGGGCCACCTTTAACTTTTAAACCATTAGTTCCCCTTTCTAAACGTGGCCTGGAACCCAGCTTTAAAATACCACCAATGCAAATTTAGCACCACCAAACAGTATAGGCCCCCTTTCCCTTCAGCCCCTTGGGGGGGATAAAACTCTCTCCTTAGCTCTGCGCCCCAAACCCCTAGGTAGCAGACCACGCCCCCGAACCCAAATGAAGGCCGTTGGGTTTTTTTTGACGGGCCCGACCCTATCCAAAAAAAGTGGCCTGGAACAGGGGGGTAAGGGCCCCACCCCAACGCATTGTTTTACCCCAATAAGGGGCCAAACCCCGGAAAAGGGTAAAAAGCCAAAAACTCCCCATATAATTGCCAACCACTTAGAGTGGCCGACAAAACATACGCTGGGGCTTATTCCCCCCAAAAGGGCCCCGGTATTTCCCCCTTTCCCTGTTTTTTTAAAAATACCACTCTGGTAAATCTCCATCTAGTGGCAGGGAACCGGCCAATCCCCAAACCCTTTGCCGGTCTTCACAATATATATATAAAATAAAACTTTGAGTGTTTTAAACTGTGAATGTGTAAAAATATTGTGGGGGGTCACCCCGCACAGGGACCCCAAAAACCCAATTGGGGTTCTCTTTAAAAGGGTTTTTATTTAACACAAAAGCCCAGAACATAAACACTTTCTTCAGCGAGGTATAACAGAATTAAAGGGGACCTTGCTTCAGGCAGTAATGAAAAAACAAAATTTCAGCTCACCATATAACAAAGTAGCAGCTTACACAGGATAAAGTCCAGCGTAAAAAGAGCTTGTCAGGAGAATCTTTCCTCCACACTCCTCGCTTTGGAGTGGCATACCACACCCCCGGACCTGACCCCCTGGTTTATAGGGCCAAAAGGGTAACCTGGGTTTGGATATGTGGGGCATCCCCCCCAAGCTCTTTTTTTTTATTTTTTTTTTTAAAATTGGGAAATTTTTTATTTGTTTTTACAACCCTAAAGACCAGGGCTAATAACAAAAATAAAAACAAGATCAAAAAACAGTGTAATAACAAAGCAGTGTAACCGCCCAACGCATATAAATTCCAAATTAACTAACTGCGTTTTTAAGATACGAGGCTTTAGAGCCGTCTTAAAGCTCCTAAGGAAGTGCAACGACGCCCTTTAAACAAAAAAAAACAATTATACCTTTGACACCGGACAGGACCGGGGGGAAAACACGAGACAGGACACTTAAGGAAAGAGCTTCCGTTTATACCTGCAAACGCCATATCTGTAGTACATTCTACAAGTCTTTAAAAACCAATAAACATCCCAGGTTTCCATATGGTTCAAAAGGGTCCAGTTGGTCATGAGGACAAGGCAGTGAGGTATTCCATACGCCTCACTTCCTGTAAGCGAGAAAACACATCATCCCTGGTAGGAATAGAGGTTTGCTTCCAAAATTTTGCAATCAGCATTTGGCGGCTGTCACCAATATAGAAAAAGTCTACCCTTTTTTAAAGTCCTAATGGGCATAGGGAATATTAATGAGGAAAGTGCTCGCTGTGAGAGGAACCCTAACCTGATAATTGTCCAGCACCATAGACTGGACCTGTCCCCCAAAGTGGCTTTATTAATCTGCAGTCCCAGAATATATGTTCTAAAGTCGCTCCCAGGTCCCCACATCTCCAGCAACAGTCCGGAATTTCAGGTTTAAGCTTATGCAGTAGGGATGGGGTATTATACCAGTACATTAAGATCTTGTACTGGTTCTCTTTAGTTTGAATCGAAACAGACGATCGGGCAGCCTGCTTCCATATCAGTTGCCAGATGTCTCTGGAGATGGGGGATCCCAGATACTCCTCCCACTTAACCATGTACGAGTGGATCAAAGGCGAGTCCTGCGAGGAGGTGATTAGGAACTTATATATTGCGGATATCAAACCTTTAGTTGAACAACCTGCTCTACAGACTTTTTCAAACATAGTGGGGGGAGACACTGTAGTGGATTTCAAGATAGAGAGCATAAAGTGTCTGATCTGAAGATAGGAATAGGCGGCCGAAGGGGGCAAATCATGTGCGGACCGTAAAACATCAAAAGATTTCAGAGTCAGTGTTCGAGGTCCCCATTTTCTGCAAAATGAAACAGCCTCGGTCAAACCAGGGTCTCAGACTCTCGTCTGGTCGTCCATCCAACAATAAAGGGTGGAAGATAAATGAGGTCATTGCAGAGGCATCAGAACACAACCCGAATTTTTTGTAGCATCGCTTCCAAATGTCTCTAGTGAGGGTCATGGAGTGTAGGGGGGTGACGTTTCAATTTTTGAGTAGTAGTGGGCCCCCAATAGAGTTGGGATGAATGGGGCCCAAACCACAACTTCTCCACCTCCATCCACCTGGAGTAAGCAAATAACGCAGACCATGATGGTTAAAAGCTCGCAGCTTGCGGCCCAGTAATATTTGGTTTTGTCTGGCATCGCCAAACCCCATCTCCCTTGCCCGCCAACAGAACATTCCGGAGATCCTAAAGTCCTTTATTACCCCAGACAAAGTGGATCAAATCTGACTGTAAAGAGCGAAGAGTTTCATTGGGACGGGAAAAGGCAAGGTCTCGAAAAGATACATCAATTTGGGGAGTGTCTTTTTAAACCCGGCTATCGGCCAAAAAAGGGAAGGCCCAGTTTGTTCCACCTTTCCAGTAGTCATTTATGCCCACTACAAGCCGGGGAAAGTTATTTTAAAAGAAGAAGGGTGGGCAAAAAACCCCTAAGAAACTTAAACTCTTGTTTGCCACGAAAATTTGAAATAAGCCTGTGAAGACAGGAGCGCTCCAGAAATGTTCCGGCATAGTTTCCGTCTTGGACGATTAATTTTGTACCCGATAGAGCCCAAAATTTGACTAAAAGGGCTTGCAGGTTGGGAAGGGAGACCATAGGTTAGTAAGCGTGAGAAAAACATCATCGCATACAGCGAGTTCTTAAAAAGCGTTCTTTCAGCTGAAACACCTTTAATACATCGTCGTCCAATTGCTGCAGCCAGGGTTCAATGCAAAGGCAAAAAGCAACGGAGAAAGGGGGCAGCCCTGACCGGGTTCCATTTTGTTATTTTAAGCGGTTGCGATGTGCATGCGGGAGTCTAATGTGGCAGAAGGGTGAGAGTTAAGAGACCTCGGAGTGCAGCTTAACACAAGGACCGCAATCCTAAATGCTCTTAGTGTTGTGAAACCGTAAAGGTCAGTTTAAGGCGATAGAAAGCCTTTCGGCATCAAACTAAGAGGAAGCATAGGGGGTCTCCTCCGCCTATTTCATTATATTCAATCAAGTCGACTCGCCCTTCTGGTGTTGTCTCACCCTGTCTACCACGGGACAAATCCCACCTGATCTTTATGCACAACTTGAGGCAATAAAGAGGAAAAGCCTGTTTGCTAGTATCTTGGTAAATATTTTTAAGTCCGATTTAACAGGGCAATGGGTCTTGTGCTAGCGCATCCGAGGGATCCTTATCAGGTTTAGGTATTATGGTAATAAAGGAGTGGAGGCATTGTGGGTGGGATAATAGTCTGTCATGAAGGAATTAAAGACCGCGACCTAGTGGAAGCAAAATGTGGCTGAAAACACTTGATAGAGAGATAGGTAAGGCCATTCTGGGCCGGAGTTTCCTATGGCAAGCCTTGAATGTTTCTCTTTTTGATTCCAAAGGGCCCTTCAAAAAAATACTGGCCATAATATTAAGGAAATTACTTTGCAAATTCTAATAAAGAGGATTTAAAACCCAATATATCACTGCAAATTATTAAACCCTGTATAAAATAACTTTTATAGACCTATCTAAAATTATACTATCTAAACCCCTTTAAAATTACCACTACATACCTAGTTGATACTGCCATACTGTGTACTTTCCGTCTGGGGAGTATTCGCCCCGATAAAGGCGGCTCCGCTTTTATGACAGACAATATCACTATATACGTGTATAAACACATACATCCCAGCTATCCGACGCGTTTCCCTCCGTACTATTTTAGGTGTTATCAGGGATTCAAAAACTTTCTCGCTGTGGAATAAGAGTACGCTATATAAAACGCATATAAAACCTGTCTTCATAACACATATACCTCCTATTCCAATTAAATTGGGAGACTGATACTTACCTTAGATGCACTGTCAGGTATAAGAATGATAATCCTCGACAGCTCCTTTGGTATGCTGGCACCCAGGTATGGGGTGAGTCAGAGCAAATCATCTCCGCCTTACCATTAAATACCTCCAATGGCCTCAAAATGTATAACAAATAAGCCCCTAACACTCCGAATTGGTATGTGTTAGTTTATGACTATTGCGGGTTCCTATAAAGGGGTGCGCGTATCCCACTATCTTTGAAATTGCCCGGGAGTACATTGATGACATATCATTCTACTGGCGTGAAGGTACAAGGTGTCACTTTGAGGTGTTGTTGCACAGCTTAATAAAAAAAAAATCGATATGCATTTCAACATTTGAAATGCAGGAGGATGTTATACCTTCTTGGAGTGTCCTTATCATTAAAGATTCAAATAGGTAATATTCATACAGATATGTATAGGAAACCTTAACAGCATACTAACAAAGCTTGTTACACTGGGAAAAGTTACCAATCCATTGCCCTGTAGGAGAGGAATACCGAAGGTCAATTTCTGAGAGTTAAGAGGAATTGCTCCAGAGATGAGGACTTTAGGGAAGACAGTCAGGTATGTTGAGAGAGAGATTTCTTAAATCGAAGGATCCATCCCTCAAGAGTCCTGGAATCGGCTTTTAGTCATGCACAGAAAACAGAATAGGAAATTTGCTACAAGATAAACCCCAGAAGATAAAGGACATAAAATAAGGCAAGTAATAGTTGCAACTTTTGACGACAGAAAATCTTGGAAGTGTGTAATATCTTAAAAAAATACTGGGGAATTTAATGTGGTCAGGATCTAATAAAATATCTTCTTCACCCTTTGATAACCTATTTGGAGGGGTAGGATCTATCAAGGGATGACTGATCCATAGTTACATGTACATCAATACCCTTCAAGGACAGTGGTTGGAAAGGAGACCGATTGGTATGTTTAAACTGTGGCAGAGAGTGAGCCTGCCCCATACAGAAAAAAACTAAATCCTTCACAAGTGCCTCTTAATGGAAAACAATTTTTTCATTCGTGATTTTTGCCAAATGTAGGACAGAAGGAGTAGTTCTATTTGTGTATTGCCCCTGCCCACTTAACTATTATTGGATAAAACATGGAGAAATATTGAAAAGAAGGGTGGAGAAACATCTGGGGGATATACGAAAATAGGAGAGCACACGCCAGTAGCTCGACATGTGTGGGGAACATCATAATTGTGTGAATGGGAATCTCTGCGCTTTTTGTTCTTAGAGTTGTGAGACCAGCCCCCAGGACGGGGGGGGGGGCGGGGGGGGGCGGGGGGGGGGGGGCGCGGGGGTGGGGGCCGTGGGGGGGGTGGGGGGGGGGGGGGGGGGGTGGGGGGGGGGGGGGGGGGGGGGGGGGGGGGGGGGGGGGGGGGGGGGCGGGGGGGGGGGGGGGGGGGGGGGGGGGGGGGGGGGGGGGGGGGGGGGGGGGGGGGGGGGGGCGGGGGGGCCGGGGTGGGGGGGGGGGGGTCCGGGGGGGGGGTGTGTGGGGGGGGGGGGGGGGGGGGGGGGGGGGGGGGGGGGGGGGGTGCGGGGGGGGGGTGGGGTATGGATAGACGAATTCTATGTAAAGAGCCCCAATGGATCTATCGTATGGATTCGGTATCATCCAAAGGGCTCAATGAGACTTTGCAATTTGGTGCTTTATTGACTAGACTATGCTTTGGGCCTGCTCACCCTGCTTGCCTGTTCAGCACTCTTACCATGGAGGACCAATATTGACTTTTTAAGATCTGACCATTGGATATGCATCAAGTATAGATCATGCATCTTTTTCATTATATTCATTGATTACCTACAGTCAGATAACTTAAGTCCGATGAGGACAGTGAATGTTTTTACCCGAAAATCTTTGGGCCCTGTATTAAGCCCTTATTAAACTATGTGTGTCTGTTATATAGTAATTGCTTTGGGAAATTCAGAGAACTAAGGCGGAGACGTCGCCGCCCGCAATAGCGTGCTATCAATATACATTTGGAGGTAGATGGGTGGGCGGGAACGAGTGACACTCGCCATAGGTGTCTCTGAGCTCGTTTTGCAGTAATGTGGTCAGGCACGCATTGAGCTCCAGCGCAGAGACCAAAACATTACTTTTAATATATACAGTGATGGATCCCGGCAGCACTAACTGGAAGTGACACTATATCCTCTTTCAGACATGCGCAGTGAAGTTTTTAGAAGCCGGGCGCCGCATGGTCTGTGGCGGGTTTTCAGACATGCGCAGTATCGTTCCCGGCGGCACTAACCGGAATGACATGCTTTTTCCTTCCGGAAATGCGCTAGTTAATATTCAGGAACGCCGGGCAATTCAAAGATAGTGGGATACGCCGCTCACACTTTATAGGGACCGGCAATAGGCATAAATCTAACACATACAATTCGATAGTGTTAGGGGTTATTTGTTATAATTTGAGGGGCATTGGAGCGTATTTCAAAGCGGGGACAGCAGAGATGATTTGCTCTGTACTCCCTCTTATCCTGAGGTGAAGCATACCAAAGGAGCTGCGGGGTAGTATCCATTCTTATAATGGACAGCATTAAGCTAAAGATATCAGTCTTCCCTATTTAATTCTGAATAGGAGGTATATGTGTGGAAGACAGGTTGTATATGCGTAGTATATAGAGTACTCTTATTCCACAGCGAGATAGAGTTTTTGAAATCCCTGATGAACCCTAAAATTGTACGGGGGAAACGCGTAGGGATAGCTGGGATGTTAGGTGTTTAACTAAACCCCCTCCAAACGGGTTTTTATATAGTGATATTGTCTGTCATAAAAGAGGAGCCGTCTTTATCGGGGGCGATACTCCACTGAGGATAGTACCTCAGATATGCCTGTAATCTTCTAGGTATGTAGTGGTTAATTTATAGGGGTTTAGATTGTATAATTTTAGATAGTCTAGTAAAAGTTATGTTTTAACAGGGATTATAATTTGCAGTGATATACAAGCCTTTGAATGTATTAACTATCTCCTCTTCAGTGATCGGGAGATTCAGCGAGGCCACGTCATTAGTGCCAAGCTTCGGGAGGTTTCCCGTTGTCCGGGGTCCGAAGGCCAACTATCCGGGATGTTATATAGCTTAGTGTAAAAGGAGTGAAAAAGACCCACTACAGTATTGGGGTCAGAACACGGGATTCCCGAGCCATTTTTGATAGTGTAGGGGTGGACTGGGCACGTATCTTCCATGTGCATTTTGCTAATAAAGAGTGGGGCTTGTTGGCCCTTTCATAGTATTTATGACGTGAAAAAACCAACAATTTCTCAGTAACATGCATCGCTAAGGTTTTCAGCTTTGATCGTAAACTCAAAACCTGTCGCAGGGTATTCCTAGTAGGGTTCGTTGCTAATTATGCTTCCAGCAGCTTTATGAGAAAGGCAAGCAGTCCCTCTGATATTGCTATTCCTTTTTCAGAGGAGCCTAGCGCTTTACCATTTCCACCGTATCACCGCCTTATGTGGCCTCCCATAAAAAGTAGCCACAGATCCTACTGAGGTCTGTGTTAATCTCAAAGGAAATACTACTTTATATGCTGTGCAACTCTTCCCTGGTTTGTGAGTTTCTTGAGCATAGATTCGTTGAGTATCCAGTCCAGTGGGCATTACTCAAGGAATAAAGTTCCCTGACGTCAGTGTAAAGGACTGATTGGGGCGTGGTCAGACCACGTAATCGAGCCCACCTCAGCCGACTCCATCATTCGGAGAGCCAACACATTTCCAAAGAAATAGTCTATCCTGGAGTGCGCCTGGTGCGGATTGGAGTGAAGTATAAGACTTATCCGATGGGTGGAGTATGCGCCACAGATCAAATAATCGGAACTGTCGTATCAGTTGACGAAAACCCCTGGAGAGACAACGCTGAGCTCGGGAAGAAGTGTTTTGGAGTAATTGTAGTTTGTCATAGGCCTCAGAGAAGACAAGATTAAAGTCTCCTCCTATAATAGTTGGAGAGGGGGAAAGACGCGACAGTCGAAGGAGAAGCTGTTTAAGGAAGGGTAGTTGTCCTGCATTAGGTAGGTACGCGTTACATAAGGTAATAGGTGTACCAGTCAGGATCTCCTCCAAAATCAGAAAGCGTCCTCCAGGATCAGAGAATGCAGCCTGAATCTGTATAAGACAGGACCTAGAAATAAGGATGGCTACCCCAGCCCTCTTCCTATCTTGAGACACCACGTATTGGACAGGATACAAATGTTTAAGAAAATTAAAGTTGCCCTCCTTATTAAAATGGGTCTCTTGCACAAAAACAATGTCTGCTAGCTCTCTTTTGAGATCTGTAAGCAGAAGCCGTCTTTTGGCGTTAGAATTAAGACCCTTGACATTAAGTGATCTTATCTTAACTATTGGGATAGTCAATAAATAGAACCGTTATATGTCTAGACTGCAAGGCAACAGATTTAAAGTAACATACTAATCTGCGATGGGTGAGAAAACTGAAGCGCTCCAGAGCATCTGTGGAAACAAGAGGGAAAGAGAGACACAAGACAATACAACACAACAGATAACAACAGAAAGTTATCATCTTCCAGAAACCAGAACTATAAGAGTTCCGGAGAGGCACTAAATACTAGAATACTTGAACTAGGAAATCCTAAGAGTAACACTATCTCTGTTACTAGCTACCGCCTCTGGGGGGGCAATAGATCACCACCGAGGTAAGTCGAACAGAGGCAGCTAACAACCAGGAGCTCTCACTGACTCTGAACTACAAATAAGGAGCCTCAGATGTGGCCTATTTAGAAGGGGGGCAATCCCAGTGTAAAAAGTTATGTAGCCAAGGGGAAAATTTATAACCTGGAGAGAAAGAACATAGCAAGGCAACAATTACGCAAAAGATGTCTAACAACCTGAGGGAAGAAATACTCCAGATAGGAGCAATCGACTCGAGGACGATGATCGCCATACACTCCATATGGCCCATCAGAAACAAAACCAGTAGGGACTTCATTATCCCTCCTCCAGCTACCTATCAAGGCCCTGTGACTGCTGGTCGACGAGAGGGAGACCTCGAGGAGTCTCCAGGGCGGCGTCTCTTTTGATGAGAGGAGACACGTTGCCACTCTGGGACCAAAGCTGGGGGAGGAACTACAGGGTCCCAATTGGGCAACTTAGGCTCAGGATGCCCAAAGTAGCGCAGAAATCTGGGAGATCCTCATAGTCCCGAAGAGCTGCAGAGCGTCCGCCTTTCGTCACTAATAGAGCAAAAGGGAACCCCCACCGATATGCTATATTCCGATCTTTCAAGATATCCAGTAGAGGTCGCAGTTGTCTCCTTTTTTTGCAGGGTAATCCAAGAAAGGTCTGGAAATATCTGTAGATGGGCTCCTTGATGGCCATAATTTTTTCTTTCAGCTGGAAATCATGAACACAACATATAACGTCTCTAGGACGGGAGGCAGGGCCCTTCGGTTTAAGAGCCCGATGAGCACGATCCAACTTGATGTTATGAGTAGGCAGCTCACCTAGTAGTCCATTAAACAAGGTCTCCAGAACCTGATACAGATCTTCCTCGCCTGCAACCTCCGGGAGGCCCCTAACTCTTATGTTGTTCCGCCTGCCCCTATTGTCCAGATCCTCCAAGTGTTTGTTGGTCTCCCGCAACATTTTGGCCTGTGATTTCATAGCGGCTTGCATATCCGAAACATAACGCCGGGTGTCATCATGTGCTGATTCCAGAGTGTCCACCCTACCAGCTAATTGGCGAATATCACTCCTGACTGCGGCAATCTCAACTCTACAGGCTCTGACTTCAGCGATTAGTTGTTTAAAGTCCTCTTTAGTAGGAAGAGATGTGAGATATGCTTTCCAGTCAGGTGTACTGGACAGGGGAGGTTCTGCAGCGCCACCAGTATCGTCCATAGAATCAGGGGACGAGGCCCAACGGTCTAAGGGAGCTGTATCATCATTGGAGTGAGCGTCCCCAGTGTCGGGGGCGGGACCACCCAGGTAGCAGCATGAGGCGACAGAGTGGAGGTGCTCTTACGCCCCTTCGGTATTGGTTGCATTTTAGAGGACATACCGCTTGGTAACAAAGTGACTATGGCAGGAGAGAGCTCCAGGACAGGTGCAGAGGAAGACCTGGCAATTAGAGAGCCGCTGCAAGTTATGCAGGCTTGTGAAGCAGGGACCTCGGGCTGTGACCCTTCAAGGTGCCCCAGAGCATTCAATTGGAGTCCTTGTTGCCCAGGTAACAGACCACCTCTGTTTGAAGGTGGAGAAGGGAGCACTCTGTGCTTTAGGGGGCTGAGAGAGTGTAGAGTCCCCAGTACCTTCAGACCTCGTGCCCCTCTCAGGTCTCCGCTGATGTCACAGCTCTGCAGTCGGCCTGGAGAAGGAGAGAGCTGGGGAGAGAGGGAGAGAGATCCCTTTGCTGTGTCCCCTCTCAGGCTTGTGGGAGATGGCGCAGGGGAGATCTTATAGCAGGGCACAGTACCTTGACTTGTGCGCCGCTGCGCTTCCAGAGTCCCAGTGTGCTGGCCTCCTGTAGCGCTGGGTCGGCAAGGCAGGAGAAGCTGCGGCTCCACAGTGCACCCGGAGCACTCCACCGGCAGTGAGGAGTCCGCGCCGGGCCGTCCGGCTGAAGATGGCGGCGCTTCCGGGATCCCACGTGGCGACGAGGGACACACCAGCAGTGGCAGCTGCGATCTGGTGAGCGCTTGCTGGGTCCGTGGCCCGCCGGTCTCCTTCAGTGAGCGGTCGGAGTCCCCAGGGAGAGGAGTGCTCTGTTGCTGCGGCCCGAGCAGTATCGCCGGAGGCTGTGCGGACGCCGCTGCAGGCAGTGGGGAGCAGGGAGATGGCGGTACCCGGCGCAGGTATCTTCTCAACGGTCCATCCGAACCTTTCTGGCTCCCTGTAGTCCTCCCTGAGGCTGGCTTCTTCTTTCTGCTTCCCCTCGCCAGGATGGATCGGGATTGCCCCCAGGCTATTCAGTTTAGCTCAGGAGAGCAGGAATCATGCGTCCATCTTCTTCAGCGGTAAGCCACGCCCCCCTCCCCCCACCCAGCTCTAAGACTGCTCCAGTAAAAGCCAGACCCGGAATCACTGCTTAAAGCAGTGATGAAAAAAAAATATACAAGTTGTCTGCAACCTAAGGTTGCAGACCTATTTCTCTGGCTCACTCCACCGCAGCCCTAAGGTGCAGTGGCACATATCGGCCCTCTATGACAAGGCCTTGTGCTTTGTCACAATATATATACTGTGAGTGTAGATAATGTGAGTGTATATACTGTGAGTGTGCATATATGTATACTGTCAGTGTGTGTATATATATAAATATATATACTGTCAGTGTATATACTGTATATATATATACTGTGAGTGTGTGTATATATATATACTGTGAGTGTAGCTACTGTGAGTCTGTATATATATATACTGTGAGTGTATATACTGTGAGTGTGTATATACATATACTGTGAGTGTAAATACTGTGAGTGTATGTACTGTGAGTGTGTGTGTGTATATATATATACTGTGAGTGTAGATACTGTGAGTGTAGATACTCTGAATGTGTACATATATATATACTGTGTGTGTATATATAAGAAATAAGTTTGGCGTCACTTAGAAATTTCCTTATTTTTTGAGAAGAAAAGCCACATTTTTTTTTCAATGAAGCTAACATGAAATTATCAAAAATCCCCTATACATTAATGTGGTAAATGACCTATTCTAGCAGCAAACTCTGTTGTTTAATGCAATATCTACATAGGTGCACAAGGCCCCATTCCCAACAACCAACATTGCATGCCTAATGGACAATTGTGTTTTGCAACTGTGTGAAGAAAGCTTTTGGATATTTTGAACACCCTTGAAAACCCTTGTGCACTATGTTAGGCACCAGCTGAAAACAATTGATGCTGATTAGAGAAAGCTACAAAACTGACCTTCCTTTGAGCTAGTTGAGTAATCTGGAGCAATATATTATTGTTGGTTCGATTAATCTCGCCAATGGCCCAGAAAAAGAGAACTTTTCATTTGAAACTCCACAGTCTCTCTGGGCTGAGAGATGAAGGCTATTCAAGCTAGAAACTGCCAAGAAACTGAAGATTTTCCAACAATTTTGTGTGCTACTCCTTTCAGAGCAGAGCACAACCAGGCTCTAACCACATTAGAAATATAAGTAGGGAGCCCTGCTGCACAACTGAGCAACAAAGACACGTTACATTAGAGTCCTCTAGTCCTCAATTGGCAGCTTCATTAAATAGTACCACTGCGCAAAAACCGCCAGTGTCAACGACTACAGTGGAAGAGGCGAACTCTTGATGCTGGCCCTTCAGGGCTGAGGTGGCAAAGAAAAAGCCATATCTGAGACTGGCTAATAAAAAGGAAAAGATTAATATGGGCTAAAGAACACCCGACATTGGACAGATGATGATTGGAAAAAAGTGTTATGGGGACAATTGAAGTTTGAGGTGTTTGGATCACACAGAAGAACATTTGTGAGACGCAGAACAACTGAAAAAGATGCTGAAAGAGGGCCTGACGTCACTGACAAACATGGGTGGTTGGTAATGGGAGGGTCCTTGGGTTGCTTTGGTGCTGTTGGAGTCATATGATTGGCTGGGGTGGCTTGGTGCTGGGGAGGTCATCGTTGATGCTCTGGGTGCTTTGGTGCTGGTAAAGTGGGGAGATGTTTACAAGGTAAAAGGGATCTTGAATAAGAAGGCTATCACTCCATTATGTAAGACCATGCATTACCCTGTGGGGAGCGCTTGATTGGAGCCAATTTCATCCTGCAACAGGACAATGACCCAAAGCCACCTCCAAATGATGCAAGAACAATTAGAAGAAGCCGGCACTGAATTCTATCTGTAATGGAGTGGCATTGCAGTCACCAGATCTCAACCCCATTGAGCTGTTGTGGGAGCAGCTTGACATATGGTTATGGCAAAAGTGCCCATCAAGCCAATCTACTTGTGAGAGGGGCTTTCTGGACAAGCATGTGGAGGGGACTTCTTTCTGGAAGCAGGAGTGAAATTTCTCCAGATTACCATAGCAAATAACAGCAAGAATCGCCAAAGCTCTGGCAATGCTGGAATTGCTGCAAAGGAGCTAGTGAAAGAGCAAAGTATGAAGCAAAAATTATTAATTGCCAAATTTACAATTCCTTATTTCTGACCTTGTCAATGTCCGGACGAGATTTCTATTTATTTTGCAGCTCATTGGAGAAATAAAAGTATCAGGGAAAACATAAAATTGTCAGGGTGACACGAAACTTTTGAACGGTAGTGTATATATGTATCTACTCACAGATAGGTATCTATATACTGACAGGTAGGTATCTATATACTGTGATACCTCACTCACACCTGGACGCCATCCTGGACTGTCCCAGGGTCACTTAGCTCTGGGATCGCTGCTTTTGGTAAGCGGGCTGGCACTTCAACACCAGGCTTCTCTTTCTGGCCTCAGCAAACTTTACTTCCTCTTCATTCACAAGTTACATGAAACCAAACAAAATATGACAAAACCTCGGCCATCCGGCCACTCGCTATACACATTAAGGGGACCACCCTCTCTCACCTGTGGTCTTACCCATCCATCCTTATAGATTGTAAGCTCTTGCTAGCAAGTCCCTCACACCTTGTGTCTCATCTGTAAGTAGCCTTTCCCTGTGTAATGTCTGGTTCATCTATACTCATACCCTCCACATTGTAAAGCGCTGCAGAATATGTTAATAACAATTATTATGTGTAACAAGATGTGATTTTTTAAAACTTTTTATTTTCCCAACTTCCTGACATGACTAAGCTTTCCCTCCTGTGTGACTTCTCTCACGTTCATCAAGGCCTGATTTAAAGGTACAGCATTTTCCACATTCTAAACATAAATATGGCTTCTCCCCTGTTTAATACGTTTTAAAATTACACTCCTCATCTGATGAGGCAGAAGATATGGGAGCAGTGGCACTGGCAAGACCCAATTCCTCCTGCTCTTGTCTCTGCATAGAACTAACTGGACCAATGTATTATATATTTTGGGAGTCAGTCCATTTTATGATGAGTCCAACTCCACAGCCCTGGTTGTATCTGTACTCAGATAAGTGGTTCCTTAGTCTTATCCGTTCCCTCAAGGCTTCTCAGCTCATATCGGGTGATCCACACTGCTCTGTCTCACCTCCTATGAGTCACTGCCATCTTAGCAGTTTCTCACCAAATAAAAGATAGAGAAAGAAAAGCAGGGAAGAGAAATCTTGTTCAAATAAGTCCCTTGCAAGAAAATGGTGTATCCTCACAGGATACGGCCGTATAGTAAGGAACAAATTGCAAAAACCAAACAATGCTCTAATAAAAGTATAAAAATATCCCACCTCTGCCACTAATTTTTAGTCACACACTCACCACAATGACATGTGGCCACTGTTAAGGGGTTATATAAACTCACTCATCTAGCACTCATGCACCTTTCAATCAGATGGCAAACTGAACCTAAAATCTCACCCCAACATAGTCCACACACCCCAAAACATATACACAGCCTACCACCTTCCCCAAATCGATAGGGGAAAAATCTGGTCTACCTCACAAACACCGCTCACGGAACACTCTACAAACACTGTAAACCAAATATTGTTTTCTCCCGCACTCAACAGGTTAACCCTATCAACGAGGCTGTGAGTTCTTAGAGCAGACAATGACACAAACTAATAAAGTTTTAAGCTTTAATAGGCCAAACGGTATCCAAAGCTTATATAAAAGTACAGAAGAAGGAAGTTCCAATAAATGTGACGCACATACAGGCAATTATAGTCATAACATAAGAGGGACAAATCCCAGAAAACACCGAAACATTACAATGGGAGAATCTTCTGTTTCCTAGGGTCAAGAAAGGAATTGGAGCTCAGATGAACCGGCTGAACCCACGCGCTGGGCAACAGTTATTCTGTTGTATCCATAGTTTATAGTAAAATAACCTCGGTTCAGATTTAGAGCTTGGCCCCCCTATCAGGTCATTAGGGTCAATGTTGTCCCATAACTTCAATTAGATAATTTTGTTGTCCTGACTGGCCGCTTAGGTTGATAAGGGGGAAGAACCGGGAAGCCTAATTGTATATTCCCTGATTGACCCATTGTAATGTGAATAGGAGGAAGTTAAGGTTGGATGGACAGACCTTTACTAACCCTCCTTTGAAGTAGATAAAACTCCAGGCTCCAATTCAAAAGTCAGACTTGGAGATAACCTGTTACCAGGGGGGGAGTGGGGTGGGGGGGTGGGTTGGGGGGCCCGCCCTCAATAAACAGTACCTAGTTCTTTCTGACTGAATTTATGATACTTCAGAATCTGTAATCAGTGGAGTATACAGAACATTTATTAGTCTGGAACATACAGAACAATTTTATAGTCCGGTGGAATATACAGAACAATTTATAGTAGGTGGAATATAAATAACAGTTTATAGTCGGTGGAACATACAGAACAATTTATAGTCAGTGGAACATACAGAAAAATGTATAGACAGTGGAATAAAAAAAACAATTTTTACGGGATAACAAAATTTTAAAATCGGGGAATATACAGAAAATTTGAAAATTTTTGTATAAGAAAAAAATAGTCTTGGAATATAAAGAAAAATTTTTATATTCATGGATATACAAACAATTTATAGTCGGGGAAATTACAGAACAATTTTAGCGGGGGATATAAAAAATTTAGTCAGGGAAATATCAGAAAATTTTAGTCGGGGAAATTTACAGAAAATTTAAATTTATTGGGGAAATTAAACAGAACAATTTATAGTCGGGGGATAACAGAACAATTTATATCGGTTATACGAAAAATTTTAGTCATGGAATTACAAAAATTTTAGTCATGGATATAAGAAAATTTATAGTCGGGGGAAAAAAAACAATTTGAGCTTGAAAAACAAAAAATTTTATAGTCATGGAAAAAGGGAAAAATTTAAAAACAAAAAAAATTTAAGCATGGAAAATACAGAAAATTTTAGTCGGGGGATATACAGAAAAATTTTAATAGTCAGTGGAAAAAAAATTTTAGTCGGAATTACAAACAATTTAGGGGGTCAGAAGTTTATATCGGGAAAAACAAAAATTTTTTAGTAGTGGAAATAAGAACAATTTTAATCATGGATTTTAAGAAACAATTTATATCAGGGGAATATAAAAAAATTTTTAAAAAAATGTATAAAAGCCAGTGGAAATACAGAACAATTAAAGTCGTGGAATATCAA
The DNA here is from genome assembly GCA_025379985.1 of Phyllomedusa bahiana. Classification (NCBI taxonomy): domain Eukaryota; kingdom Metazoa; phylum Chordata; class Amphibia; order Anura; family Hylidae; genus Phyllomedusa; species Phyllomedusa bahiana. Next base: position 3,562 of record JAODAL010010430.1, on the reverse strand, counting down.
CACCTTTCTTACATTATAATCAGCCCCTATTACGGCTCATCAGCTGCTTCAGGACAGTTACTGTCGGGGGCCATTTTCCTTACAATGTATAATAAATATATGACCTTTAAAAAAACTTTCTTTCACATTAAATTCAGCGCATGGGGGGGATAGAGCCCGGGTTAAATCTGTGGAAAATGGCCCCTCTTAAACAGAGATTCTGGGGCTCCAAAAAAAACAAAGGGCTAATAAATTCATAAATTGCCACCAGGAAAAAAAAGAAAGCAAAGCACAGAAACAAAACAGGGAGATTTTCCCCCAACCCCCCCCGGGCCGGGGGCGCTCTAACCCCATATACTGGGACAAAACTAGTAATCACTGATTAAGCTACAAAAGCTCCATAGTGCTACAAGATTTCAGAAAAGTCACAGGGGTTCCTACTCAGGGGCACCTAAGGTGCTTACCCCCTAAAAAAGCCCCAGCAATATCATATTTTAGTCTAATAAACTGTGCAGCAATTTAAAAAAAGTTTGAAGAGGGGGGGCCCGCATTCTGAGCACAGGGTGATTGTTTTGCTGTCCGGAAAATCTTATAGAACAGAATGGAGAGTTATGCACAGGTGGGGCCGGTTCTCCATTCTGAGTGACATTTCTGGGGTCCCGGTTAGGGGCAGCAGGTCCCCAAGGGGGCCCCTGCCCTATCAGCTCTGGGGGTTATCTTAATTCAAGGTAGAGTCCTCAATGAAGAAATGCAATTTCACCCCTTTGGGTTTAAAAAAATTAAAGCTTTGGACAAAGAGAAGAGGGGGGGGAAAAATGGAAAAAAGGGATACGGGAAGTTTGTGGGCTAGTTTTCGATCGGAATGTGACTTTCCAGGAGGGGAGCCACCAGTGGCCAAGGGGCCCGAGAAGGAAGGCTGGAAGACAGCTCTATGAAGGCCCATTTTTAATTAGTGGTGTTTTTCCCTAACCTGGTCATGCAAACATATGATAAGATTTTAAATTTGGGAAAGCCAAACCTCCCAAATTAAATTTTTTTACTAAAGGAGACCGTCTTCATTTTTGATTGCAAACAAAAAATTAACCCCTTTCCCCCCGCGGCCTTTTTTTTTTTGTCTGTTTTTTTTTTCTCGCTTTCCCCGAGCCAAAACTTTTGTTTTTCCCCCCCCTAAAAAAAAGGCTTTTTTTTGTGGGAAAAAGATGGACTTTTTAATGGTTTATTCACGAACCCTAGAAAATTTGGAAAAACCCCAAAAAAATTCTAAAAGGGGAAAAATGGGGAAAAAAAAAAACCCCCTGCGCCATGTTTGGGGGGTTTTTTTTTTTCAGCTTTAGTCTTCGGTATAAAATGAGAGTTTTCTGATTCTGAGAGAACCGCACACAAAGAATTTTTATTTTGTTTTGACACCTAAAAAAATTCCAAACTTTCTATTTTGAAATTTGCGCCGGGGGATTTTACTGTGACAAAAAATTTTGTACAAAAACCTACGGGGCCGTGAGGGGGATTTTTTTTGGGCTAAAGGGTTTAGGGGAGGAAAAGACCAAAAAAAAGCATTTTGGTGTTTGGATCTTTTTTTTCTCCAGTTTCAGTGTAGGGAAAATAAATATTTTAATTTTTTAAATAGAGACTTTGGGACGCTCAAACCAAATATGGGGAACTTTTTTATTTATTTTTTTTTATTTTAAAGGGAAAAAGGAGTTTGGAACTTTTCATCTTTTTTTATTTTTTACATTAAAAATTTTTTCCCTTTTTTTTTAACTGTACCCGGGGGGCCAACTTTTATAAACCTAAAACATTGTAAGACAAGCTTAGGGTACAAAATGGGGGTTTTACTACCCCCTTCCACAAGGCTTCGCGCATTTTAAACCACGGGACCCCGCTTTTAGACGGACTAAACCGTGTTTGGCAGCTCAAAGGGGGTCAAGTCCCCCTTTTGGGCTAAATTTACAGCTCATATATGAAAAGAGTGAAGCCAGCCCAAACCCAAAATGGCTCTTTTCCGGAAATCTTCCAAGTGACAGGAGAAAAGTAATAATTGAAAGCCAGAAGACCCAAAGAAAAATTGGTTTAAAAACATTCAAAAAGATTTCGATAAACATAAAACCCAAAAATAAATGCACACTTAGCCCCCAGAGGACGGAGTGGTAGTAAAGAAACGGGGTAAATCGCTGAGCGTTTCGGGCAAAAAAAATGTGTGCCCCCCTCGCTTTCGTCCTTCGTTTTTGCTCTGCCCTGAAATTTTAAATTTTATTAGCAGCGGTTTTATTTCTGGACCCCTTAAAGGGACTTTTACTGCAATTTTTAATCAGCCTATCCCCCGCCAGGGGAAATGAATAAATGTAAACCCAAAAATTTTTAAAAGGAAAGTTTATTGTTTTAACCTGATAAAAATTTTCCCCTTGAACAAAAAAGGTTTTTCCCCCCTGTGTGGCCTCAAAGGTTTTTTTCTTTTAAAAGTTTCCAAATTTGTTAAAACCCCCTTTTTTTTTGAAATTTTTTTTAAAAAAACCCCATTTTGAATAAAAAGGGTTCTCTCCTGTGGAATTTTTCCCCATGTGTAAAGTTTTTTCTTTTTAAAAAATTTTCCACATCTGAACTGAAAAAGTTTCTCCCCCCGTGTGAAATTTTCTTTTTTAAAGGTTTTTGGTAAAAATTTCCCACATTCTGAACATGAATAGGCTTTTTCCCGTGGAATCCCATGTGTAATTTGGGTTTCCCAAAAGATTTCCCCATTAGAAAATGAAAAAAACTTTCCCTGTGTAAATTCTCTGTGTTAACAAATTAATTTTGGTAAAAATTTCCCAATTTTGAACAAAAAAAGGGGTTTCTCCGTGTGAATTCCTTTGTTGAAAGGGGGGAAAATTTAAAAAAATTCCCAATTCTGAACATGATTTGGTTTTCCCCCTGTGTGATTCCTATGTTAATAAAATTTTTTCGTTTTAAAAGTTTCCCCCATTCTGAACGAAAGGCTTTTTCCCTGTGTGAATTCCCTCATTGTAATAATTTTTTTCGTTTAAAAAGTTCCCCAAAAATTGAACATGAAAAAACTTTTTCTGTGAATTCTCTGTTTGAACAAGTTAATTTTAAAAAAATTTTTCCATTCTAACAGAAAAAGGTTCTCCCTGTGTGTTCCTCTTGTAATATTTTTATTTATTTAAAAATTTTCCACTTTGAACATGAAAAGGCTTTTTTCCCCGTGGGTTCCTCATGTTAAAGTTTTGATTTTTCACTAAAAGATTTTCCCAAAAACCTGAACTTTTAAAAAGGTTTCCCTTTTTTGTGAAATTTTCTGTTTTTATTTTTATTTTTTTTTCTGTAAAATTTCCCACATTCTGAACATGAAAAAACTTTTTTCCTTTGGGGAATTTCCCTTTTTGTAAAAGTTTTGATTTTCCCCTTAAAGTTTTCCACATTGGAAAGAAAAAGGCTTTCCCCCGTGGAAAATTTTTGTGTCAAAAAAAGATCAGGTTTTTAAAATAAAAGATTTCCCAAAATGTAAAAAATGAAAAAAGCTTTTCTCCGTGTGAATTTCTCTTTCAAAAGGTCTGCTTTAAAAAAAAAAAAAATTTTCCCACATTTAAAT